>DWNE01001294.1:0-22647 GCA_018249875.1 Cecropterus toxeus | reverse complement strand
AACTGCTTCACGCTAGAAATAGGTGTGGCGGTGGTACTTCCCCGGTCGAACTACATTGGTACTACCACCTGGCAAATGATGTACATCAAAATCATTTTATATAGTATGGCTATACTCAAAATAATTTCTTCTTTTAATTATGACGTAATAATCAACCCCTTTTTATTTTTATTATAGGGACTACTATTTTTATTATTACCCGACATCGTCAGAAGGAGGGTTTTTCGAGCGTATGTATGTATGTCCATTTCTTTGGAACGCGCTACAGCCTAAATAGCTTGACGGATTGTGACGTATGACAATCGTCTGTGTTTGCATAGTGACTTATATATTTTTTAAAATGGCGCGTGAAAATCGAGGAAAAAGGGGGGGGGGGATTTTTTCCTATTAAGATAATATTAGTATAAAATAAAAAATAAGTTTCCCAAAAAGATAAATAAATAAAATACAGTCGCGGTTTGGCAACGTTGATTGGCGCTGGTGCTCATTTGTATACCTATAAAATGAGAGTGTAGATTGCACACACGACATGTCGAGTCCTAAAATAGAAGTTGGATTTTCCCAAAATCTGGCTTCGAAGCAATTAGATAAAGCCTCTTTCGGGCGTTTCGTGCGCTTATGACGAAGAGGTTCAAAAGATGTTTTATCCTTCCTGGCCCTGTCCGCTGGAGCGATCTCTGCCACAATTATTTATGCTTTAAAACATAAGTGTTAAGCGCGGTCTTTGTTTAAAGAATAAAGTAATAGATAATCATACAAGATGCTTCAAATTTTTGTTTAGAATCTGTGATCTCTTTACTTGGGAAGTTATATTCATGATTAGTATATATTATCTACAAGCATTAGATCATTCACGGTCACTCTTACATAAAATCATTAGGATATCGTTGTTTAATTAACACAAGCAATTGCATTATTATTTTCTTTTGTATTTTTTTATTGCTTAACTAAACGATTTATATGATCGGTTTTTGTGTAAGTACTAACGAAGAAGAATGTCAAGTATTTACTTCAACTTCAAAAACTACTAAATCCTCATCTCAGGACAATTTAACAAGATAAAGAAACTAAAGTTGTTTTTTAGTAAGTCGCGTATAAGTATTAAAAAAAATCACCGATTCCTATATCACAAAAAAAGAATAAATGATTTAAATCTGTAAATATTGGCTTAATATATTATAGTACATGACGAATAGATCGGAATCGGATCGAATTTTCACTTCGGAAAGTATGTTGAATAACTACTATCCTAAGCACAACTGAATTTATTTTTGTTCATTTGTGAGTGATTCAAGTGAATGTTTTTTGGTCCTTGTTAGCAAGCTCCGAATGATACATCCAGTCTATAAATATGCGAGTCAATCGCGCTTCCCGTCTCAGCTGTGTTCAACAAGTTTGCTTATAAATAACACTGGAGCTCATACTTAGGGTGCCTTTCCAAAGATGTGCGGTGTTGCTAAAACTACGAAGCTGAACTAAGTTAAGAGTACGATAGTCATGAAGAAACATGAATAAATTTGCATGAAAATACGCTGGTCGCGATACTTGGTTAAGTTAGTAATATGTGCTATGATCATGCGGTTCGCCTCTGTAGTTCTGGGATTAGATTAGACTAGATTACATTAAGAATTAGAAGTAAAATATAAATTTATGGCGACCCGCGTTGCAGGAGGTCACCATTACATACCGATCTGGTTCGCAGTGGGTTCGTAGTGGTAAGTTAGATCCCCGCTCAGAAAGAAATCTGAATGATGGGTTGAGATCCTGTTCTGGGTCTGGATATTTGTGTATTCGTCTTTATGTCCATGGTACCCAGGACATAAGAGAAAGTCCTAATGTAATGTGATATGAGGTATTTATAAAAAAAAAATAATAGGGCTACGGTACAAATAGGCCCTGCTTGACGTAAGTGGGTAGAAAAAGGGGGCTTCAAGCGTTACGGCCGGCAAGAGTGGGAGTTCGAACCGTACACTCAGTAAATTTGGGAATAAAGCACATTACTTAAGGTTAAGATAGTAGTAATCTCATCTCCGATAGGAAGGATATTTCTGCTTTATCCATAAAACTACTGCATTAAATTAAAAAAAATAGTCAAAAATATAAATGGCACCATTTTTTTTACACAAATAGTGTAAAAAAAATGGTGCTATCATAGTAATATGTTTAACGTTATATATTTGACGTTATAACAGAAACATTTATTGTGCAAATAGGCGCATATAGAATAAATGTGCATCAAAGCTTTTGAATAAATAGCAATTTTGATATATGATTGATTTTAGCATTAATCACGAAGCATGTGAAATTTATTTCAATCACGATGTTTTTAAATAAAATATTTTGTCAAACTATTCGATACAACGTATTCGATTTTTAATCATAAAGCCGGTGACTATTGTTTTTAATCAACTTTTGTAAAAGCAATAGTTGACACAAATAAAAATACTATGCTGTTTGTTATGTGTTAATAATTTATTTTTGACGTATTCTAGGCAAACATTTGTAGCATTACTGTTTTGAGTTCGGATAAACACGAGTCAGTCACGTCCGCCGACTTGAAGCTTATTTGAAAAATAAAAATAACTAGTGGCTCTTATGGCAAGAGCACTCAAAGAGCCGAATCGCCTCAAAAATCTAAAATTAACATGCCTTTTTACGTCCAGCGTAATAAGGCAACGAGTAGACCACTTGAGAAATTTTAAGCGAAAAGACATCTTATCTCTGAAATCTAAAGTGTACGTTCCGTTGCAGTACCGAGAACGGTCCTGAAGGAGAGATACGAGAGTGCCCCAGAAGAGGACGAGGTAGCTCACGACGTGTCCGATCTTGAACACGAAGACGTCGGTAAGTGCTTTTAAAAAATTAAAAATACTTCGGAAATGTAAACTTGAGTTGATGGTATCTGTAATGATGTCTTAACTGTTTAAACAGCTGCCAATAAGAATGTTTTTTTCATTTACGTTGAAGTGCGTTAAGGGTGATTGATTGTTTATACTTGTAGTTGAAGCCGCCGGAAATACTTAAAACCAAACAAGGATTTTGGGTTATCTTGTAACCCTCAAGATTTTTGTGCATCAAAAACCCAAGCTAAGTATATAGATATAAACATATAAACGATATAAAAATAAGTTAACCGAGGCCTCAAATAATTTTAGAGTGAATAGGGCGTAATAGAAAAGTCGGGGTAAAAGACATGTTAAACGCAACAAAGAGTTAGCAAAGTAGGGATCGTTAAGGGAAACTATTGGAGCCAATAACGTTCCTCTGAGTAATTCCACGAATCGTTTTAGGGTGTGGGAAGTTTTATTGTGCGGTTATAAAGGTGTTTTAGTCGCGATAAATCAGGCGGAGGACAAGACGTAAGGTCCCGTTGCGGCGAGAGCCATCGCTTAAGTTACAAGACTCAGTACATAATTAAGCTTTGAAGCATGACTAGTTTCCAAAATTCAATGGTTTTACAGTCCTTATAAATATAATACGTTATTATAGTCCATTTAAATATGGCGTGAACAAAATGTACTTATTTTAGTTTTTCCCGTAGTTTAAATAGTGTTTAATATTTTTATTGTACCTTAATAGTTACTATTATAAAATTTAATTATGCGGCAAAGAAAATCATGTAAATATTTTAAATTGTAGAAATACTTACTTTACGTTACTTTACGTTACTTTTGTAGAAATTTCTATTAATCAAACCCCTAACTCCTTATCGGCGATAATTTACCTAATGTATGTTGTATCTAGTGTGATTGTAATCTACTCTAGTCACTCGACTAGGTCCAAAACTGATATCATTAAAATAAGAATACGAACCTTAATCAATGGTATACAAATAATAATAATAATTAATGTAAACTCTAAAAAACTAAACCTCGATATTCAAAATAAAAACATAACGATACGATAAAATTCAAATTGATCAATTATAACCAATTTATTAAAAACAAGTCAATTATTTATGAAGCGTATTACACAAAAAGTTCTATATTGCTGATAACCACTTATTCCCTCTTTATTCGTATAAATACTCACTCAACGCCCAAATAAAAGAAATGACCTATAATTAAATAGAGTGAATATTTTTATTGCGCTGAAATTAAAAATATATTTTCCCTCTCAGTCAAACTGCGAAGGTCATTGGGGCAATTATTCCGTCAATGGAATTCGCATCACTCAAACAGCACAAAGTCTTTTAACAAGCTGATAGCAATTGACATAATTTGCAGCGAATCACAAAGATAATGGCGTAACGTAATTTATACATTTCAAAATGTGCTTCAAATTATTTATTATATCGATAAACTGCCAACAAAAGTAATGAAATTAAATATATCAACATAACATCGGATAGTAACGATTGAATTCGTTTATAATAAGTTGTACAAAAAATGGTTTTCAGTATAATTGCTTAAATGAGCAAAATTATATTTCATTGATTTAAATTAGGACACTGCATTTTTAATTAAATTATAATTTTATATTCCCTTTAAATTAATTGATTTTGATATGTTTGTAAAAACTGCAATGTAGTGTTGTGAATTATGACCTTGTACAACATTTTATATTGTATTGGTACTTAATTATCGCTTGCTTTAACAGTTATAAAATGATGAAGGAATATTTATAAATGAAGAACAATTCTAAAGATAAAGATTAAGAAGGAATCTAAAATTTGTTTTGTTGCACAGGGGGGTATACTAGGGCCTAAATTCTTATCCCTTGTAGAAAAGACTGTTTCAACATTTAAACATCGTATAAACAACAAGAATAACTAATATATAAGAATAACTAATAATAATATAGATGATCATTACAATAATGTACATCCGAATGTATGCATTAAGCTATGACTCAACACACGTATCGAATAGTTGCCATACAATTATCTATAA
This sequence comes from Cecropterus toxeus, assembly GCA_018249875.1. Classification (NCBI taxonomy): domain Eukaryota; kingdom Metazoa; phylum Arthropoda; class Insecta; order Lepidoptera; family Hesperiidae; genus Cecropterus; species Cecropterus toxeus. The sequence goes on along the minus strand of DWNE01001294.1, from coordinate 17,755 downwards.
ATGGACTCTGTATACGTAAATACTTCGTAAGTATCGAGTTCCGCCCTCTTCACTTTTATCGTTTAATTTGATCTGCACCATTGAACTTTAAAATTGAAAACGGCGAAATGAAATTGCTTCCCAATGATTGGCTCCAAGATGTTACCTATTTGGATAAATTGAAAAGCAATAGCGTTGAGTACTTACCAATTAAGTGAAACTGCTTATTTGTTTTGTGGTAATGGAGCCGTATGTAAAATATATATTGCTAGTACAATTATGCCATATGATTTGGCAACAATGCAACATTTTGTAATATTCAAAATATTATATTCATAATATGTTGCATAGTTCGCAAACAACAATCGCAGTGAACTTTTATGGGCTCGGATAGACTTATAATAAATTTAACTTAAAGCACACTTCAATAAGTTAGCAAAATGCAGTTTGATTTTACAATTTCGACATTTAAGGTTAATAAAAATGTGTTAGCTTTTAAGTCTTGAATACAAATTAATGTGCTATGTACAAAATACTAAAAATTTTACGATAAGTATAAGTTTATTGAATAAGACTTCAAATTTTATATTGGAAGTAGACTATGCCTGAAATTCAAATTCAGCTGGATGCTCGTTTCCTACTTCAGTATAGGTATAGCTAATAGTGTAACGACCACAAATTACTTAAATGATTTTGATTAATTGTAATACGTTAATTAATTCAATGGTAACCGCTAAATTGATAAACCGAGTATTATCAGACCATTGGATGAAACCAACTAGACGTGATAGAAATTATAAATTAGTGCATTTATTTCGAAACCAAACGAGGTCATAAATGTAAATAGAGAATATTAATATTGTCCCGGTTCGCATATAATGGTTTATTGGTTTTACGAAGTTGTTTTGTGGTTTTTCTATCTGTTAAATGGGTAATATGGGTATATTTTTTAAAAATACTTATTCCTTTTTACAAGATAACATCGAAATATAAGATGCTATTCCATACCTTGTAATGTATATATAGGAATTTAACGGTATCTAATATATTATTTTTATACTTCTTTACATTTCTAGATTTTGGTCCTTTGTATTTTTTATTTACATATTTCTCACTTTATTTTTTTTTTCTTATTTGTATCCCATAACTACTATTATTCCCTTAAACTACGTCCATTAACCTGAATACAAAATGAGATTACTCTACATACAATAAGATCCTCCATGGAAAATGCTATAAATTTTAAAATCCGTAATTAATAGAATAGAATCGAATGAAAGTTACGCTGATGTTTATTAATATAAAACACTCAATTCTAAATTTAATTTCTAAATTTCGCAGCTTTGCGCAATCTGCTTCAATATGACGCTTTAGATTTGTATCAGGTTTGAGTGCAAAATTTCAAACCACTATTTGATATTCTACTAAGTTCCAATACCGTTCACGCTATATTAAATATGACCTTTGTAAATCTCTATAGGGATTTCTGAAATATTTGAGGATTTCTAAAATTTACAATAAACCGGATTATAGGTTATTTGGTAAATTGAGGAAATTCCTTTCGTGGTTTGAAAGGTTGTAAGCTTTCAAACTTAGCGACTATAAGAGGCATTATTAGTGTTATTTTCTCTCAAAATATTTTCCTTTATTTGGCCAATATTATTTTGTTAAGCTTCAGAAATATTATTGTGGAAAACAATTGTAGCCTTTCGAGATCAACATAATTGTTGGATTATTTTCAATACTTACATCAATGACGCGGTTGTTATTATCCTTGGCCGTTTCATTCTTGTTTTTATTAACTTGTTTGTTTATTTAATCATTAAAGGAACTTATTATAATAGGAGTGTTTTTCTGTTTACTTATGCTTCTTAAAAGCAATTTGTAATTCAGTTGTGTCTACGTTTCGAGCATTCTTCGTCTGATAACTACTAAACTGTTGTCTATGATCAATTAATGTGCCACTGATTGATATTGGTTTGTTAATAATAATAATTTGACACACAACTTCACAGCGATTAAGAGAAACCAAAAGCATGCAACAAACACATCCTTTCATTAGAAATTTTCCATTTCCTCCCAAACTAATTTGAATAGAAATCCTTGTCTCTAATATAAACTCCTCTATTTAATCCATTCAAGTAGTTCGTATTTGACACAGAAAAATAATTTCCTAAAATGACAAATCTCAATAAATATTTATCAGTTTAGATTTTCTATAGTACCAAGGCTACTTGACACTATAGAAAATCTACAGATCTTATATTTTCGAATACGATACTTTACTAGATATACTTTACACAGGTGTAATGTTAATCATCCATACCAATTTCTAATACCGAGTATCTCCTGTTCAATCAGTCCTAACTTCCATTTCTTTTACAGATGAGTCCAGCGATAGATGGTGGGGGGAATCAGCAGTACCACCAGCACCAGCAGTAGCCGCAGTGCCTCCTCAAAGACCTTCGATCCCCAGCTTCAATATTACCAATAGAGAAGAGCCTTCCGTTTCTCCTCCTAGACACCAGTTGCCTAATGATGGTATGATATTGCATTCTCTCTATTTATAAAAATCTAAAAGGGTATTTTATAATTTTGTTAATGTCTGCTAATAAACTATGCGTAATTAGGAAACATCCTTGACCAAGATTCATTCATTCACGTGACATTGTTTAAATATGAAATTAAAGTAACTAACGAGCATGCAGTCCACTGCACATTCTTGATTCGTATAAGACAGGGATCCGATCTGAAGTTTATTATGGATGCGTTGCTTCTCTCGAGGACTAAGATGATCCCCCTCACATATAAGTGATATATAATAACGGATTAATTCCACGAACATTATTCTACAATCTTGCTCATAAGTCGATAAAAATGTCCCTGATTTAACCATAACTTAGATTAGTAATTCAATTATAAAACAATCAGGGAGTTTATGTGAATGTTTACTTTTAAAACAAAACAGATTGGAACAGTTTTTCTCAAGCCAACAACGTTGAATACGAACGGTTTATGAAATAATTCAGCCTAATTATCATTCGAAACGAGAACAAAAGAAAAGTTTACAACTAACTTATTTTTTATACCGCAGTCGGTTTGAAAGTATGCAGTTTTCCTTATTTCAAATTTGCATTGCCATTTATATCCGCAAGCATTGTGGTTTGGGAATTGTGGCGAATGAGTCTCAATATAAATAAAAAGGAAACAGGGCTTATTTCAATGTGAATAAAATGTACTCTGGTTTTCGTTGGAATAAGTATACGTCGACTCACTTTTATATGAAGCGACTATTTTAGTCCTCAGAAGTAGCAACGCATCTGTGATCGGCTTCAGATAGAATCCTTGTTCTATATGAAGCTGCTTACTACAGATGTCCATGGGCGGCGGTCACCACTTAGGTACTATCAAGTGTACTGCATGCTCGTTTGTTACTAGATTCTGATAAAAAAGTAACAAATTAAAAGACTATGTAAACGATGTAAGGTTATAATAGTAAGTTACGCTCAATAAATGTAATGGGTCTGTCCTTTACGGGTTTAATTGTTATAGTCAAAAAATTAAAATATGTAACCAATGGATTTAGTTACACAGAAACAAGATATGACTCCTTAACAGATGGATTAGGATAATTTGAAGATTTATAAATGTTCTTAAAACCTTAGAGCTTAAGGACGTTGTATCGGTGCTCAAAAGCATCAGAATTACAAGTCTTAGAATAAAAAAGGTACTACTATGGCACGTCAGCGACAAGAAGTTTTGTGTGATAAAATTATGCAAATTATAGGACTTAATATTTAAACGTATCATAAATATGTACAATTGAATTCTATATAATGCAATACTAATTGAAATTATAATAGGTTAAATTGATATACAATATCGTTAGGATAATTATGTGTACTTAATAATGCTTATCTGTAATTTCGTTTCTAAGGTACATACAAAATATTTTACAAGTTTTGTTTGTTATTAATTCGCGAATTAAATACCCAAAAGCATGTATTCGATTTTGTGCTCATTTCTTATCAATATTGAACTATTATCCTCTTCAAGAAATAGCGTACATCGTAAGCATCATGAACATAAAATCCTCATAAAAATTTCTTTTCAAAAAATATAATATAATTTGAGAAATATTTTCTAGGATTTATAAGTGTACTTAATTTGTTAGAAGTTATAATAATCATCAGTTACTTTAATACAGACGAAACAAGTTAATGTTTAATCCTCTTAAAAAGTTTTCATATTTTCTTTAAGATGTTCGAAAGAAAACTCGTAAAGAAATTTAATGTTGGGAGTTTTGGACTAAGTAAATTAGATATTGGTACTTGAATGGAGAGATATTATCCCTTATATAAAGTACAAGTTTCATCGACAACGAGAGGCGAGATTAAGAGTAAAGATATAGAAAAAATATGGTAATATTACGGCGCTGTTTTATCGCAATAATTCGACTAACAAAATCAAGTTTTATTCTACAATCAAATTGTTTAACGATGTACTGACACAACAAAGAGTAATGACATGGTATTCAAACATGGTATCATTCAAATTTGACAAGCCGCGTGGCGGAGCGGTTACCATACCGGTCTGACGCACAGTGAGTTCCGATTTCAATTCCCTGCCAAACAGAAATATGAATGATGAATTTAGATTTCTGTACTGGGTCTGGGTGTGTGTGTATTCGTCTTTGTGTGTCCATGGCACCTACGACACAGGAGAAAATCCTAGTGTGGGGCTATGAGTGTAGACAGCATACCAGACTACGTAGTAATATACCTACTTAGAGAGTTCTGGGTTCAATTCATGTAGAGTAAAGAAAGAAAATGCTCATTTGGAATATCGAGTGAATAAATCGTTTAAAAACTTACCAATGATATATTTTGTCGCTTATCGCTTTCTGCCTGCGGTGCGACAGGCTAGTAATACGGTGAAACTTTGGTCTTTGCTTCTTTTCTTTTTATTTTCTCAAGTTGATACCCGTTTCTGTAAACAAATAAAATAATTTCGTATAACCCTGAGTTCTATAATATTAAGGTCAAGTCGATCTTATCCATTATCTTAGTATCACGATCGGCGAATATTATGAAGTTTCCTTCTGAAAAACTGCGTAGTAATTATTGAAAGTCTAAGGATTATTTATTATTATAGTAGAAGGCGCCCTAAAAAGTGTCTTCATTAATTATGTTAGTATTAATTAATCGTGTCAAACTTCATTAAGTTCGCATGTTAATCTCCTTTTGTGGGTATTTTATATATCTTAACTAAATCTCTAATCTAATTTTATTATTCTCTTAGCCTCTATGAGACCCAGTACTTATAACATTAAATGCAAATGCAATTATCAGGGAACATTTATATTTTATATATTTTTCTACTATAATTCACGAATGTGTCACTTTCGCTAGTTTGAAATCTGTGTGTTTTAACGTTTGTTTCTTTTTCTGATACAAAATATTTTACTCAATGAAAACTTAAAATCAAAGGGAAGTTTCCTACCAATCTACATACCCATCTAAGGAGCCGACGTGCTCCGGTAGTCTCAGTTCAGACTTTGTATATAATCATGCAGGATATTGAATGTTAAAACCGACTTAGAGGCAGTCAAACTTGCGAAGGATTCCAGTACACATTATCCATTTAGGTATTTTATTCTGATTTTAGTATTTGTTGTTATATCGGCAAATGAAATACATCATCTGCGAAAATTTCAACGGTCTAACTTTTATATCGCCGTTCATAAGATACTACCTGGTGACAGACACACGGACAGATGGGCTGTGGAATCTGAGTAAGAAGGTTTTTACCCTTTGGGTACGGAACCCTAAAATACCTTAACAGCATGATTCAGAATTCTTGTGGCTTCATCTATTCACGAATTGGAAGGTCGCCACACCCAACACGTTAAGAATTAATTCTATCTTGCAAGCAAAAATATATTACAATCTTGATTAATATTGGCCCCCAATAATGTCTATTAACTTCAACATTTAAAAAATATCCACACTTTTTTATTGTTAGAATATTTAAATGCCACGAAACTTCTGTTTGTCCTACTTGGAGTTGGAAAATTGTATGAATACATTTATTCAAGGATATAAATACAGTTATGCGGATTCCGTTATCTATTTCCAGTTGAGTTGTATCGTAAATAAAAGATAGGAACTCTGTATTGAATCTGGTTGTCTCTCTCTCCGGTCTCTGGGCACTTCAATCTCAAGACTTTAGTTTGGCTATATGAGTGTAAGGTCTATTTATGCTTTTATCCTACTTATACAATTCCTATTATCAAAATCCTTGTTTCGTTAGGCAATAATTAAATTAGACATAAAAATTAATCCTATCTGGAATTCAATTATTTATGACACCTTAGAAATTTATTAACGTAATTCATATGGTTTGTACCTCAACTTTAGCTTTATCAAGTTTGAGAAAGTTAAGCCTAACTTAGCTGATACAGAATTCAAAACATGCTACCCATACTATAGTACAATAAACAATAGTTGGCCGATAAAGTTACGGAACACACTCACAAGAGCTATAAATTACCTCATGGGTTTGTTGATAATATTTATTAGGAAATGGGAAACTTCAAGCCACAAATTACTTAGCAATGTTGGTTATAAATTATTTACGAGTAGGATAATAACGAAAGATTTTAAATTATTTTGTATAGGTACTGTAATTTGGAATTATTAAAATTTAAATTTTATATCAATTTATAAGGATTAAGTCACCTGAAATCTAAGTAAGTAAGTCCAAGTCCAAATGACTTCAGTTGTATTGTTAAGTACCGTATGGGCTTTCGAGTGTATTTTAAGATGAAAGGACGTTAAATGATCTTTACCATGAGCAAGTCATCAAGCAATTTTACTTTGCCGTGCATTTAAATGGTGAATTTAGATATCTGTTAAGTCTCCAGTTTTTATACCTAACTTTATATTTATCTATAGCACTCTCGATACCTGGACCCTTACTTTCAGGGCTATTAAACTTGAATCATTTGATTAATATCTTTACATAAATTATATACTTACTATGTATGACAATATTATGATAATATTATCATGCTACATATACTATATATGATAATAGTAGTTTTTCTTCAACAGATCAGTTCGACATCATGTACGTCTACATTATCGGTGGAGTTGCGATGGCGTTTGTCCTTTGTGTTATACTGGGCGTAATCAGATGTGTCCTCCACAAAAACAACTCAGAGCAACCGAAAGGACCAGACGTATCAGCTACCACTGAGATTCCGAACGGGTTCAACGACAGCATCTCCGAAGTGGATAATGATATCAATATAACAAGTCTCTCTGGACCAGTAGATTCAGTAGATACGGGCCTCAAACAAGAAATGCAATTCACGAATGTGGCACTCAGTCCCAAAATCAATCGATACGTGGGACGACCAGTGCCAAACACATATCCTCATGTGAGTAGCAATATGTACGGCCAGGTGGCCGAATTCCCTATAGAGATGCCTCTCAGAACTATGCCCCACGGCACGTTAGGCCGCGGTGTTGCGGTGAAGACCTTACCCAGAGTACAAATGCAACCCGAGAACGATCCTAACACACGGAGTTTATATCGATATTCCAACGCACAGTACTACTTCGGGTGACAAGACGACAACGGCCAGTGTTCGGACGTATCGAGGACTTACTGTTTCTAGTTGAATCGTGTAGTGAAAGGAACTTTGTATTGTCCTACTTTTAAATACAGAAACTGTGATATTAATTGAAACTTTCCTATTGTACTGCAAACTGTTTTCAAAGCGTGGACACAGAAACGCACTGTGTTGCATTGTGAGTGATTCCATTCTTCAACGTGTTTTTTAAGTTCAATGAGAACTATTGATTTATAATACTCTTAAAAGCGTTTCATAAAACTTCTTTATGTGCTTTACATTGTTTTGTAAAAGGATTACATTTAGATTCAGAGCGCGTAGTATTATTTGAACCGAAATAATACTCTTTAAAGGACGAGAGATGTCTATTAAAATTCAGTTGACTAGATTTTCATCTTACAAGTAAAACTATACAAAATTGTTTTATATCGTGAAGGTAAGAGGATTATAAGAAATAAATTGTTATTAAATTTAATACCTTTGAAATTTCATAGTTTGCAAGATTTAAGATCAATGGCCCTAGACTAAATAGGACTTAGCTAAATCAATTTTGAAGACGTATTTGAATTGAATTTCGAGCCGAAAAACAACTTGTCTTATAATTCGGCAAATAAATTGGCGAGAGCAAGTTGTATTATCGACAGCTCTCTTCTGTCAATCAAATAGATTTATTTACTTAGTTTGAGATCTCGATGACAACCAACAAGTTAAGACGAACCGTCTGTGACCCGTCAACAAATTAAATATTTTTGTAATTAATAAAATATATATCGTTTTCAATTTCAAATATTTGAAAATTATAATGATTTTTGTAACTGACTTCTATCTATTCGTCAAGTATAATTTTTATTTAAACGTAACTGATTTTTATGGCGATTTTGCTTTTTTTTATAACCGTTACAGTAGTTTATCGTTGAAAGCTCTTTATCATAACGATTTGGATGTGGTAAGATGTATTTATGAAATCCTACTTATTTCTAGATATTATAAATTATTATTGTACATTTACTATAATTTCATTAAGTAGAATAGCTAACTATAAACATATCTTTTGGTAGTTATTGGCCATTATGTATTGAGTAACTATTTTTTCATAATTTCACCTGTGTTTGGGTAATGTACGTTAACACAGTGTGTTTCTAGTGCCTTATGTCATTTACATAGGATATTCTGTCGCGATGTTTTCTTGTAATTATGGATTTTTATTTTATTTCTATTGAATATCTCTTTCACCTGTATATTTTATGTTAATCATCCTTAAATTAACATCGCGACAGAATAGACAAGTGTAAAAGGTCTCTTATTTTTAAAAAAAGCTACGGAAGTTATCAAGTGGAAATAATTTATAACTGTTTAAAGTTTAGAGCCATAGTTTAATCTGATTTTTGTATTACCTACTTCTTAGGTTTGTATAAATAATGATAGGAGTCTGTGAGGTGTAATAATGAGTTGGATTTGTACAACATAAATGTACTTAGTATTAAATTAACAAATACTGCAAGGAAGAAAATTTTGGAATCTGATCGGCAAAAATAAGAGATAACATTTGTAGGTTCTATTCCTGATTATTTATTTTACTAGCAATGATCAAAACTTGTCCTTATAAAAATATTTAAAAATGTTAGTCACATTTTAGTCACACGAACCGATTGTCACATTAGGCCAGCAGCAAAAAAGTTTACGTTTTAAAAGAATTTCTATTGGAACATTTAGAACTGGAAAGGTGTTATCATTGGCACACTTATTTTTGCAGCAAGTTTATTTGAATTAACGTAAACATACTAATTTGAAATTGCAATGAAATGGTGTTTATTTATGTACTCTTTGTACTAAGTGAAAACTCATCTGTTTTTAAGTCGAGGCATAATTTTGTCATATTTTAAATTGTTTATCAAATTGAAGTTTTGATCACTTTGAAAACAAGAAACTAAAGTCGGATGCCTACTGGGACCACTTTACATGTCCTCCAAAAATGGACGCGCATTCGAAATGAAACGAAAACCATTAAAATCCTTTGTCGTTCCAGTCCGTCACCAACGCCATACTTATTTTTGCCTAACCTCGTAATAAATCTAGCACATTCCTTGCAATATTCGTTAAATACTAAATGAATGAATGTATGGTACTTCAGGCGAGAACCACCAATGCCAAAAATGTATAGAGGATAATAATGTATAGAGAATATTAGGAGATGTATGATTAATACCAATGTTTTAACGACTGACTCCAACATCCAAATGACCTTGGTTAGTTTTAATTAAAATATAACAGTGTACAGATCAATTTTTATGTCGTACATCGATTTACATTAAAATAATTGCACAAATTTTGTCTTTTCATTGCTCTAAACCGCAGACCTTAAATATTACTTCTAATCCAGGAACAATCATAATACTTGGAATCCACGTGAGAATACACGAATATGCTGATGAATCAAAAAATATAATAATAGTAATAATAATGAAGGCGATAATATTTTTTTATGGTTCGATTCCAGAGGCACTATTGCAACACCCATTTGTTCATAATAACAGCAATATTAAGCACCACCTAAGGTATTTGGAATAACTTTGTTTTGAAAGAAAGCGACGCATCTTTGGCCAACTTCAGGTAAGAATATGCTCTGAGGTTGATTAAAAATGTCCTTCGAAGGCAACTGATTCTAGCAGTCAGGTGGAGTACTCGCTCGTTTGCTACTTATACGTATTAACAGTGTTATATATTTTACGGCATTTTTTTTTAATATTTTAGTCCTGCTAATAGTTTTAAAATATTTGTAAGTTATCAAGAAAATTCAAAGAACTCATCATCTTAGAACCGCAGTTTCGAAGAATCAGTAAGTCAAACGCGCCAATTTACGTCTTATGAATTCTTAACGACTTCATGCCCTTTGTTTTCCTCGTTTCCATCATTTTCAGAAATTCCAGAATTCTGGTGTTTGGTCAAAATAATGACGATATTTTAATATTAAAAGTCTTTTTTTAAATACTTACTTTATGAAATTCATTGATTGTGAACATATAGTTAACATCTATCTTGAAAATGATATAAAGAAAACAAGGTTTGACTAGAAATCGCTGAATTAAATATACCCAGCGTGATTAAATTGCAAAGGAAACCTTTACTGCTGTTAAAATAAGACTTACTTCCAAACTTCTTGAAACCATAAATCCTATATTTCTTCATCAGAAGGCATTAAAAGGTAAACAAAATAGAAATCAAAAGGAATACTGATTTATAGAACGCAATAACGTGAAAGGAAGGTAAGACGAATGTTTTGACAAGCTCCTCGGGCAAATCAGAACAAGCCGAAGGTAATTTATTTTTTTAATATTACACCCAACGTTTTACCGGCAATAAATATGAAAGAAAGTAATGCAAACGTGAAGTCGAGCTTTTTCACTATTATTCTGTTTGCCTAAAAATAATAACAAAAAATTAATAACGGCGTTGCGTTAAGTGTTGTGAGTCGATCTTCCTATCTGAAGGTTCATGATACGTAGAAATAATACTAAGTTTTTTTTTAAAGGCTACTAATACCGAACTTGGCCAGGGCAGTGGACTATAAACACTCATTTTTGAGAGGACATCCTTGACTAGCAGTAAAACTGTGATTAAATCGGTTGGTAAACAATTTGCTATAACATTAATGGCAATGTTTCAGCTATTCATCAATTTAAAACACAACAGCTATTATAAACCATGAATTACATGAATTGTAATCAAATCCAAACATCATCAGCAATCATGTAATTGAAATTACGTTACAAAACTACTTAAAACATTTTATAATTACTTATTATCATAACTCATAGTTAATAATTAATTATCACAACAGACGTCGGTTCCCAATTTTTTGTTTCCTTCTCGCCTTGCAATACAACCATATCTCAATGTTTTAATTACATCTTTCCAATTGTCATGGCGCTATCGCGATTCAAGATCTTCCAGGAAATCAGAAAATAGTCCAACCTAACAATGTGTCTTTCCTATCATTCGATCATAAAATAGCTGTAACGTGCCAAGGTTTGCTAGATGCCAAGTTTTAAACTTAATAGTGTAAAGAACAACACTGGCTGAAAATATTGGAAACGAAATACGTACGTGCAAGATTGGTTTGTACAATAAACGTTTCTCTGTTTATTAAGTTTTAGGTTTCAGAAGTATGAACTGACGGCTCATTGTCAAAAAAATTGGTATGTGTTTAGAAGGTTATATTGCAGTATTTATTTCTTTTGGGTCGTTATTTGCAGTCGATTTTTGATTAAAATTAATAATGTTATGTTAGAGTTTTATGGATCCTAACGAAATTTATTTTGCCTTCTATATAATCTGAGCACATCATGTTGACGGTAAATGTGTTTCTGCCTTAAAGACTGATTTAGAATTCCTTTTAGTCTATTTGCTTTTGAAACCTAGACCAGACCACAATATTTTCTACTACTATAGGTAAAATGGTAGAATGGACCTGCAGTCAATCCCCGAAGACTTCCTCACCTAAAATAAATTCAAAAGAAAGGCAAATCCAATAAAGGAAGGACGAGGAACAAATTTATTTCAATACCACCAATTCATGCACTGCAGCGCCATATTCCGTAATATTTCGACGCGACGCAGTGCGACACTATAAAATCGGAATATTCTGAGGCCGCATGCGTAGCTATAAATTGCTTTTCGCTGTATCAAATCCTAAATGATATAAGATACTCTCGCAACCATATCTACTGAATTTTAAGATTTTCGAAACAATAACAATATCAGCTGAATGATCTTGTATTTTATTTCACATTGCTTTGCTTTTGCATGTTTTATAGCCTTTCAAAGAAACGCAATTTTAAGACCTACAAATAAAGGTACCACATTTATTGGCCATATTTTAAATATTACTCTAATGTAAGGACTTGACCCTCGTTAAGAATTTTTTAATTGGATACAAGAAAATATCTCTATATTATATACCGTCTCCGCTAGTACCGCCTTGTACTTTTTCTTCTTTTTCTCTTTAATAACAGTATCGACTGCATAGTTGAGTCGCAGAGTTTCCACGAGATTTTTGTTTGTCATTTTAATTCTATCTACTACGCTACGAAACGATAGTTTATAGTTAAAGTAGAATAAATGAGCTTATTTTTGAATGGTGTGAACAACTTCGTACGCAAAATATCGGGGTTGTATTTTCGAGCGGGCACTCAAACAATGTGATGGGTTGATGCTCTTAGAAGTTTGTCTTCGATCACTAATAGGAACGATCGAAGATGTTTGTAGATTTGTATTTGTCAATTGCGCCTATCTAATAGTGTTTGTTTATTGAGCAATTAGTTATTTATGCTTCAATTTTCAGCTAGTCTATTCATTGCGCAACTATTAAATTCAATCTCTAAAGCGTTTACTAAAATATGTTGATATGCCTCGTGTCTTTTGTAATCTATCATTACATGGTAAATTATGTACTATATGTGCTTATTATGACTATACTATAACCCTTCATTGAGAAATCTGCAGGTTAAGAAACTTTCAGTTATTCTTTATTTTAGAAGCAAAACACGAAGCCATATTATTATTCCTCTCAGTGTATAAATTATAAGTAAATATACCTACAAGGGACAGTCACGTAGGCGTTTTTATCTCTCTTCGGGAACGCTAATTGTGGAATGCCGAATGGAAAGTTTTATGGGCATTTTATCGTTTTATTTTAATGGTCATTGTTTTTGTTTGTTCATCTAAATTATTGTTAGTACTGCTTACAGTGCTTTATTTGTAATAATGTTGTTTTCGGCTCACAGTATTTTAGTTTAGAATATAATTATAAGTTGCAAATGCAACAGTAAGAATTCTCTTTCAATAAAATTTTTCATTTATTAAAAAAAATACCAGACACTTTTGGTTTATAAATCATGTTTTGATAAAATTAAATAACGTCACCTTTGACTATAAGTTATTTTGTGACGAAAAATGAAGCTGTTAACGAAAAGATCGTCTGTTGAAATTCGGACGCTTGATTCAACTGCTGTCTCAAATTTTATCTTGCTTTCGTTTACTAAATGTTACATTCCTTTCGATTCTATATGTTTGTATATTTTTATGGTGATACATTTATTTAATATTCAAATAGTTTTGTAGACAACCTTTCTGATATACAATATTAAATGTGATAAGATTTGTATATTTTGTGCGGATTATAGACGGCGTAGGAAGGAAACACCTGACCGTCATAAGGTCCTTCGCGTTCTATTATATGCTTTGTGCATCTAGAATAAATATGGATGTGCCAAAAATATTACTTTGACCATTTACCATAAACTCATTGTATGTGCTATTTTCCTTCCCAGTATTGGACAATTTGCGGGTATATGCGATGTCAATTTTGTTTACTCCGTTCGTTTACTTCATCTCTGTGGGTTTCCCAAAGTTAATTTGTTACTTCAACTGCTATGGGGTATAGTTTTCGGAGCGTAGTCGTAGCAATAAAAAATCCTCTCAAGGCCAGTTTGTTACGCCAATAATCAAAATATTATTTTACAAATTGATTCGGTACGATAACAGTATCCAAATAGTAAATACCTCACATTTCGTAAATGTTTTTAGAACCTCATAACTCTGAAAGTAAGCAACAATCCAAAAATATCTTGATTTTCATATATCCTAGAAATTGAACTAAACCGAATATTAATTTATTCCATGATCTTACTTTTTTTGTAGGCCTCTTCGATGCTATACAATCCCAATAAAACAAGCACCTAATTTTATGAAATGTGCTTGTATGTATTTAACATAAACATTATATCACACCCATGAGGTTCTCTCCAAACATTGTGTTAATCAACAAAGAACAAAGTTTGCGTTAAATATATAACGTGAGGAGATAGAGTTGTGTAATTTTTTGCACTTCGTTAGGCTTAGGTGCCTTCGACATCTACATATTTAAATTAAAACTCGTGTATCCTGTCGTGTAATTTTGTAACCGACAGGGAAATGTTTAAACGAAAACCAAAAAGCTTTCGTGATGGAAACCTGATGGCACAGAGAAAATATTTATAAAGATGAAAAAGGGTGAGTGATTTTAATTATGAAAGAGGAAGGCCAATATAAATCAAGTGAAAAGCACGCCGTACTTATAAAAGAGGAAAATCTAAATTTGCTGCACGCAATATTATTTTGTTAGTGACAAATAAAATAATAAAAATATACACAAAAGTTCTAAGCGTACGAAAAGCCTTTGTTCAGCATTTAGTCCTATAAATTAATAAATAGGAGTTGAAATAATGACATTTAATGTACATCAAAAGTAATAAATAAGCAGACTAAGACTTGAAACCTAATGCTACACGTACCTAAACCTAAAGGTACAAGATAACTAATATTAAACACCTTTACACTACAAACAAACGTCGTAAAACGTATGAGGTGTAGCAGCTACTAGTATATACCTATTCGATAGAAACAGTACGATCGCAGTAAGGGATACTTTCGTGTCGAAAGAAATTGAATATTCTAATATTTAGAAAAGCTTTTTAAGGTATTATTATTCAAAAAGATTATATATCAAACATATAACAACAAATTATTAGTTGCTATGCTTTTTATTTTTCCCTGTTGGAAACTAATAGCTCCTTACAAATAAGATGAGTTCTGGATAATACAAGAAGTTGTTAAAGTCGGAACGCTTAAACAGTCCTCAGTATAATATAAGTATTTAAGTGGACTTAAGATTTAGTCTCTATTCACACTTATCCCAACCATAGGATAGCGATAAAATGCAAATATGACTCTGCTGCAATTCCCTTTAGTCACATAGTAGTATGTCTTTACTGTAATGTGGCCTGCCTCACATACGCGATGTTGCATGGAGTTGCGTTGTTGTTGAAATGTGGTGAGTTTCTTCCTCAATTTTGATTTAAACAGCAAAGTATTATCGGTAAAAATAAAACTATTCATTTTCATACTCATTTACAGTTTTCATTTCGATCTGGTCGTGTGGGGTACGGCTGTGGTACGTGTTAATGGAAACTTAGCCAAAAGTAGTGTAATAGTTTAATAGGTGGTAGAACCAGTGTAGTTCGAACGTGGTAGTACCATCGCCACACTTAGTTCTAACGTAAATCAGTTCTTGCGTTTCGGTTAAAGGTCGTGGATACGGGCTAAATAACATATGAGGCCATCTTAGTACTCAGGAGTAGCAACGCACCTGTGATTGACTTCAGATATATCTCCTATTCTATATGAAGTTTAAAGATATCCATGGGCGGTAGGTGCCACTTACCATCAGGCAGACTGCATGCTCGTTCGCTACTTTAGTCTGATAAAAAATGTAGTCATCCATCTAACCACTGATCGTGCAGAACTTAGCTGTATAAGTATCGATTTCCGCAAGCCAGAGAACTAAGCGTTCTTCCTTATTTCTACTACGTAATAAATCGTGTAAAGTAAAATTTATTCATGAAAAATTTAGGGAAGATAAAAATTAGCAGCAACAATTGAAGGATTTCCTTAGTTTCAATTTGGGAGCGGGCTTAGCAGCAATATATCAAGATGACTTTGGTCGCTGATTTACGACGCTAGCGGAGTATGAAAAATTAAAAAGCCCTTTGTTCCTGCCGCTTTACATCCTGAACAATTTCAGTAGCCTTTGTACTTATTATCTCCCTCACCCGTTTGTGGCTTTAATATTTTATATTTAAGGAACAACAGGGCGCAGTTGTGTCCGTCCACGAAATTATTTTGGATTACCTCCGCTTCGTGTGTAGTTGGTCTTTCCGAAATAAGTTTATTAACCATGAGAATGTTTAATGAAATTGTAGCGGCTATTACACTTGTATTAAGCGCTTTTTCTTTGCTTGCTTATACAAGGTGTCGCTATAGTTATCACTCTATTGAAAAATGCTACAATTTCTGCTTTCTGCTTTGATTTTTCTGAAGTAAACAGGTACATAGTACTCATTAATAACCTACGAATAAGAACCCATTCCTGAATCGTCAAATCACTTATATTAAAAGTCTCGATGAAGAAAAGCGCGTGAATATAAGTCACTAGCGGTAACCCATCTCCATGTGACGACCCGCGTGGCCGAGCGGTTACCGTACCGATCTAACGCGCAATGTGTCCCGGGTTCGATTCCCAGCCAGACAGAAAGATGAATGATGAGTTTAGATTTCTGTTCTGGGTCTGGGTGTTTGTGTATTCGTCTTTGTGTGTCCATGGCACCCACGACACAGGAGAAAATCCTAGTGTGGGGCTATGAGTGTAGAAAGAGTCTTATGTGTCTGAAATAGCTTAATTATGTTGTAATGATACAAACCTTCAACTTTCAGTGCTAGCCGCGCCCTAGCTTTATTTTAGACCTACTTAAACAAATAAAAAAGTGTGCGTGTGTGTGAAACTTATACACGGCAGAAGTGAAACTTAATTATAATAAAGTATTTTTTTTCTGAGCATAAGGAGAAGGATGTATAAGCATTCCTTTTAAAAATCCATTAAGTAATAACTAGAGCCCATTTTCGGACATCTTATTTCGAATATACCAAACTTAAACTCTTATACCAGCTACGAACGAAAATCGTTAGCGTGATTCAGAAAGAGGTACAGCGCCATCTAGTTGTAGCGCCAACAATTGCTTTCGTAACGTATTTTCGTTTCATTGCGTTTCAAACCACAACGGTCCTATACAAGTTTTAGAAACGTATTCGTTTGCTGTATTCAGTTATTATGATATTGTCGTATATTCTATTGTTTTTACTTTAACATTTCCCTTGGTAGTGGATTATTTTACATCAGAGAAACAAACAGTGCACAGTCGCGCTGTAAGCGCACGAACGTGACATGATAACGAAGTATGGAAGAGCCCGGAAATATTTTGAGCTTCAGTTACTTGCTCCTAAATAATATACCATTGTCTCGTAGGTAAGAAATATTAATTTTTGCTGTAGTTTTAAAACGCCAAGTTAGTAACGCATTGTTAAACTATGTGCTTAATACTTTGAGGCTTTATTATTTAACTAGGTGGTAGAACGATTGTAGTTCGACCGGGGAAGTACCACCGCCTGCTTCACGCTAGAAATAGGTGTCTATTTCTAGCGTGAAGCAGTTCTTGCGTTTCGGTGGAAGGGTGTGGTTGCCGGCTCACTTTTATATGAGGCGAC
>DWNE01001293.1:0-22648 GCA_018249875.1 Cecropterus toxeus | reverse complement strand
CGTCTTTGTGTGTCCATGGCACCCACGACACAGGAGAAAATCCTAGTGTGGGGCTATGAGTGTAGAAAGCGTGTTTACAATTTTTCCAATTCATATAAAACAGGGGTTCTATCTGAAGGCGATCATAGATGCGTTGCTACTCCCGAGGACTAAGATGTTCGCCTCATACAAAAGTGTGCCGGGAACTAAATCCTTCCAGCGAAACGCAAGAACTGTTTTTCCGGTCGATCCACACTATTGTTTTATCTCTTTGATAAATTATATGAAGTGTTATAACTAACTATAACAATATAGGTAAATATTCTTGACTTTTCATTTACCTAAGGTTTACGTATAAAACAATCTATACAAAGTAAAAGATAGTACCAAATTAATATGCTAACACAATTCCATGAATTACTTTACATAATCATCATCAAATTTAGCGTGACTTGTCTGTTGGAAAATTTACTTTATCGAAAATAACTATGTGAAGTGCGAATAGCTCTCTATTGACATAATAAAATAGGAGTTTCTATATTTATTCTGACACAGAAAGGAATTCTTTATTACAGGTTATGCTTATAAACGTTTTTAGGGTTCCGTAACCAACGGGCAAAAACGGAACCTTATTACTAAGATTCCGCTGTCCTTCTGTCTGTCACAATGCTGTATCTAATAAACCGTTGAAATTTTCACAAATGATGAACTTTTGTTGCAGCTTCAACAACAAATACTAAAAACAGAACAAAATAATGATTTAAGGGAGATTCCATACAACAAATGTATTTTGTCGTTTTTATAAAAAAATGTACGGAACTCTTCGTGCAAGAGTCCGACTCGCACTTGGCCAGTTTTTGTTGTATTACTCATAAGTTATTTCAGCATCGGCAATTAGTATACGCAAGTTATTACGGTACTGTAACTCAAATCCTTCCCAATAAATCTATGTACACAATGCCAAAGTAAAATTATGATATTCTGCTTATTTTTGAGAAATGAACACAAAGCCTGTGTAACGCGATATGCACTTTTTAATACGTAACTAAAAACTCCATCATTAATTGTTGAATCTCTCCTTTTCCATACATATTGGAGTTGCATTGTGCCGGTCAGAAAATTCTTTACCATATCTAGTAATTGAACAATGTCAGAACAATTAGCGTCAGGCACATCGCGACGAATCGTAGTTTCTATGTCAATACAAATGACGTTAAATCAGTATATGTATATATGTAGATGTACTCGTAAGCGTCTAACAGTAACACACAAGCAACGTCCATGAATATCCACACACACATGTACAAATCGTAATCGTGAAGTATAGCCCAGTCTTTAAATATAAATACTGATATATTATTAAACCTACAGGCGAACGTATGTCCTAAAAATAAGCTTTAATCCGTCATTGATCCGCTGGGAACGATAGAACTACCGATCTATCACTATCTGTTTAATGGCACAACAGGTACTCCATCTTAATTCTCATGAAAATACAGTGTTCTTTAACATTGCTAACTTTGTAGCGCCTTTTCCTTATTTTATTATTAAACTTACCATTAACTTTATCTTATTTTTATCCCTCTCTATTTTTCTCGTTACTAAGAGCAACATTGCTAATTTTCCCTCATTTCTTAATAAGTAGAAGCGAGAAATCCAAGATATACGTAGATGCTATTGTAAGTTTCAATAACGACTTATCGGGTAGATTTAGCTTCTTCTGCGAATCGCTTTGATAATTGATATATACTTTGATAATAACAGTTCACGTCGCCCTTGCTCTTAGTCGTTATTTCTTCCAACACTTTGAGCAAGATTACTGTTGCGTGAACATTTTTTCCCTATTATCTTATCAAATAGAACTTACCAGTAAACTGACGTATCCGTGAATGCTGTTGTAAGTTTCGATAACGTCTCGAAAGTCTCCATCACAATAAGTACAAGTCTCCGGCTTAATAGAGAAATTTAGCTTGCTCTGTACATCGCTCACGACTTTGACGAGAACAGACCCGATGTTCTCTCCGCCCTTGCTCTTTGTCGCTGTTTCTCTCAACACTGACAAAATTTGCGTCTCATTAATGCTTTTGGTGTCCGAGGAATTGCCAGAAGCGGCAAGAATCTCCTGGAAGATATCCAAAAAGATCTGGGATTTGTTTGACATTTTCTTTATAACGATGCGGCTCCGTTTGAATAAATTTTCCCGTCAGCTTCCCGAACGCTAATGGCTGCTGGCACCTGCAACAAAATTTATCTGATTGATTTCGAATTCTACGATAAATTGACTGAAATATAGATGCATGCATCTATTTGCAATATTGTAAATATCTTCTTATGTGTCCATTAAAAATTAATGAGGATTAAGTAATAAGATTATGTACGTGTATTTTTGTTCACTCATGTTTTTTATAATAAATATCTTCTATAGATACATATCCTACCATCCGTCCATCCATTATTTCGTCTTATGTTAAGTACCTAATTATTTCCGACCAATATATCAAGAATCGAAAATAGAGTTCTAGTATTAATCCAGGAGTCGCTCATTGTTTATTTCATACATATTTTATACAAACATATATTCCTTGCCACAACTTTCGAACTAGAATAAAAATAGTTTAAACAAGTAATTTAGTCATTATTTGTACAAAGATGATTTTTTTTACCTAATTAACGATAGCTATATTCAATCCCTTAACATATTTGTACCTCAAATTACGCAAGTTTTAGTTACAAAGGGAGCCATAATAAGCCTTTACACAATATAAATCACTTACCAAAGTATCCAAATTAATTATTTAAGCCTTTAACAGCAAACGGTCGAAATGGACTAATTCCCCAATGACCGCATATCAGAATCACGAGAATTCAGTGAGATTTCAAAATTAAACTATTCTACTATTTGTTATTCTGTGAATGTGTTATGTATAAGAGGTAATTTACCTAATACATCCCGCTGTTGTATTCTCGTTCGCATATTTTCTATAACGTCTCTGAAAATTATGCTCAATGATCACTTCCGCGTATAGACATCTGTAACCAACCACATATAACAGAGGCTCCACCTGAAGCCAATTAGAAGTACTCGTACGTAGCCTGTCCTGAGTACTAAGATCCCCTAGCATTCAGGTTAACCGATACGCCCTTCGTAAGAAATACATGAACTGCTTACGTAAGAAATAGATGTGACAATGAGCCCCAGCGTCTGATATGTTTAAAAAAATTGTCTACTACGTCATTGCAAACTTTTTAAAGGGTATTGTGAAGTGCGTCATTATTTTTTACTTAAATTAGTGGAGCAACCACTTATCTATCGAGTTAAAAAACTAAAATATGTCAATATATTAATTAACAGCTAATGTCCGAGAATATTTGTTTGGGACTAATTCAATATGGGTTAATTACATTTATACTTTTGACAACTTACCTATATATTCATACCACGTATAGGTAAATTAATCTCCAACTTAATCCACGGGGTTACAAATTCAATCGGAATAAATTTGAAATGAAAATCGAATCCCGCTATTTAAGCAAAGAATAAATAAAGTTCAGTGTTTTAAATACTAATATAATATTCTTCTAACGAATTAAGGAAGACAACTTACATTTAATGCATTACCTATTAACCTATTATTATGTTGATTGCTCATGTAAGCTAAAAACTCCGTAAATATGTTATTAAATTATAATTTATTTATTTGTTCTCTTTAACTTCTTTCTTTAACGAATTAAAACCAATCTCATAATATGAATTTTAAAAGTGTAAGGGAGCGAATGTATGTCACTGTATAATGGAGGCATTTCCATGCTTGCCAAATCGTAGTCATTTATTGAAATGGCTTCCCCTTGTTAATTGCTCATTTAACTTTATATTAAAGCAAAGAGTATCGGAAATGAGAAGCGACGATTTTATCATATTACCTGCATTCATTTTTATGTTTTAAGACTAATAAAAGGGAAAATTTACTGTTTTGTATAAAATTTAATTTTCTTGCAGAACTACTATTATTTATTTAAATGAGAAATAATGGGTGCAAAATGGGTTAGTATGAAATGCACGAAGTGAGCTGAGTGTTAGCACGGTAATAGTATATTATCATATACTATACTATTTTTTGCTAATACCACGGTAATAGTATCCTATTACCGTGGTATTAGCAATAATGAAATGAAATGAAATAAAAAAATATCACGGTAATAATAATTATCGCTACAGTAGGATTAATTATATAAACCTATAAATCTCTTTGTTTTTCTGTTTCCTGGCATACTTTGGTAATAATTCTGTAAAAGGCAGTATAATCATTTTAGTACAAATGACAAGGAAAAAACTCCTTGAAAAATTCTGTTCCATATTTCTCGGTGGATAAAGGTAACAATTTACGTAAACAAGTTTTGGCTCTCATAGCATTTTCATGGTGTCTCCACACGCCTGTTTTTTTTACTTTCTATATTAATAATTCGGTCAAAGGGTATGGTAGACTCCCTTGAAACCTTACTGGAATAATAAAACAAAAATATTGATTTATCGACAACATATACCTATCCACAAAATTCGAGACTTTTATTAAATTTTAATGAATCAAATGGCGGTCACCATATTGGTGACCCGGTTGCCGTCTTGAGTTTGTTAAGGCCAATTTACATGTATTAGTAAAGGGACAGTTCCATCCGGGCCAGCACAGTACCGCCATATTGTCTATGAATGCATTTTTGTCTGTCAATGTCAGACACGACTCCATATTCTCAGTGTGTAAATGAGCCTTTATTAATTGCATAGTTAGAACAAACAAATTCAGTCTTCTTGTTCTTTCCGTACTCATTTCATTTAATTTCGAAACTTTCTAATTTCGACGATCTTCGAAATTCGAAGCTGGGTTTTCATCTACTGAAGTTAATATTTAATACACATTTTAATTGCGCATATTAGGCGTTTGTCTTAGCTGCTACATTTTTGACAATATTCTCATTTTTATTGAACTTTTATTTAACTTTTTGATACTAAAGCGGACTTACTATTACTGTTTGGCCTGTTGCAAACTGTTATTACAACTTTATATCAAACAAATTGGTTATCTTGCTATTGTCGACGGGGCCGTTTCGTCTTTCAATGACGAAGCTACTAAAACTTCAAACTTTAGGGTTCGTGTTTTATAATTGTTTAGAATTTGCTCTCAATTTTCTAAAGCGTTTAGGCGAATAATAAATAGAATTTTAATACTTCTTTATATTTGATGATGTTTACAATATATTTAATTATCTAACTGTATATTAAAACTCTATTTAAATATATATATATATTGAAGCGTAATGCGTACATATGTTGGACATAACAACTACAACTTTTAGGATGGGATAGACGAAAGTTAATTTTACTACAACAAGAATAAGGTATAAAAATTTAAAAATTGAAAAAATTTCGGATAAAATAACAAAGATCATCTCTTTTACGGTGACGTAAAAACAATATTCGTATATTATGTACTTTTATATAATATTTATGATCAAAAATGAAACGTGAGTGTGCAAGTAACGTTAGTTCGTTACGCCAAGAGTGCTCGGTGTCGCATTTTAATATTTTTGGGTCAACTTCCTAAGCGGAACAATCCGTGATGGACGAAATAAAACGAGTCTTCCGAAATCACTTTACCTTGAAACTTTCCACCCAATATAGTTAAGAGAGTGCAGGAGCGAATAAAAACGTTTTTGTCGATTTTTTTCCTCTCTTTATTCAATAGACAACAGATGGGATTTCAATTCATCCGTTGTGGAACGGCCATTGTCGCCTTTTGAAATAGAAAAATAAAAACATATATTATGTAGCTGACCGCTACTACTGAGGACTAATAAATGTAGTTATTATTTTTTATCTATACTTATATATAATCAGATAGTGTGTATCTGTTTGTTGCTCAATCACGCAAGAACCACTGGTCCAATTTACATGAAATATTGGATGTATGTAGCTTATTTACCTGTTTAACTTATAGATAACTTTTCATTTCGATATTTTGCTCAATTTAAATATGGCGACTATTTTTATATCCCGGAACAAAGCAAGAGTACTTCAGCTAGGTTATTACAGAAGTAGCAAACGAGCATGCTATTCACTTGATAGGAAATAAAGATTGCCTCCCATGGACATCTGTGATTAAGATTAGAATTCTACCTAAAATCGACGACAAACGCCTTAATACTACTTTGAAACATCTCGGATAAGTCACTTTATACAGCACTAGCTGTGCCACGCAGTTTCACCCGCGTTTATTAAACAACAATCTATCAAAAACAAACAAACATAACTTCATTTTATGTAGCCTAAAGTCTTTCACGATAAATTTACTATTCAGCACAAAAAAAAATCAATTCGAGTAGTTCATAAGTTTAACCCGTTAAACCAAACAAACTCTACTGTTTTGTAATATTAGTATAGACTATTACGAGAATACAGCAGCGTATAATACTGCTATTATTAGTCAGAAGCAGAGATGGAAGCAGCTACTGAAATCGAACCAATACTATCACTTTAAAGTTAGATTGAGATACTCAAACCAGAGCACTTCAACTTTGTCCACAGGAATAGTAGAATATTAGTTTGGATTCCAATCGTACTGATATGGGATATAATTCAATAAACAATCCCGGTATCATGTCCGTATCGTGTAATACATTTACCTTTTATGAATAATTATGATGAGAATATTTAGTTCATATTTATATGTGCATGTAATATACATAGTATAACACTATATTGAATCGACATAATCGCATCGGTAACAAACGGGTTTATTCATAAATGTCCACTCCACCTAATGTATCCAAACAAATACATATAGATGTATCTCAAAAGGTAATGCTGCTAGTTTTGGATACACTTCCACGGCAGCGATTTGGCTCAATTATTTTATTTGTAGTTTTTAATTTTAATTATAATTTGTATTGTAATGCATATTATTTGTAATGATTAAATATTTAATGTCTCTAAAGTAGATTTACCCAATTTCATCATGACGATTAAATAAAAATTTAATCTCCGTTATTCGTACCACTGTCGGATCCAGAGTGGAGGCTAAGGGAATAAGCCCTCTAATGAATGAGACGAAAGAGAAAGCATTAGGTTCTCTATGAAGATCATAATGGTTTTACGTTTCGTGGCGATTTATAACATTTACCTCATACCTCAAGCGTTAACTTCCTTCCATATATTCTATTGTGTTTACATATTGCTATTCACTTTTTTGAGCATAAAAAGGTTGCACTAACCGAACAATTAAAAAACAGACTTATTTTGTAACATGTCTACATTTTCAAAGCGTATTTACATTCTCAATGTTTTTCTGCGGGGTTTTACAACTAACAGTATACTGAAGAGAATATTATATGATGTTTGCATAAGCGTTTTGCATATTTTTTATTAACGTTGGCTAAATTTCATGCACATTTAGATCCTGCTTAGAATACGTTAAGCCGTAAGTCTAAATTAGAGAACATCTATTAAAAACGTAGGACATTTAGGGGGGAGAAGGTAAATCCAATGTCATGTAGGAGTTTCGATTTCTTTCCAATAATCATGGATTATATTGAGCGAAACATGTTTCTCTGCTAATTTTAAACAATTTCATGTGCGATTAGAGAGACAAATTTCAGTAATTTGTCCAAGGGAGAAGAGAAAATGGAAAAAATGGCTCAAACCTCCCTTCGATTGTAATAAAATAAACATATAAGCAGAATAAACACGTAAAGATTTTTACACACATCCAATAAAGTGGTTTTCCCAAACATATTTCAGAATTGTATCAGTTACTACGAGGAATGCACTGTATTCAATCGAACCTTTGTAACACGACCGCAGATCCGAAGTTAATCATTCTTGACCACTGCATACACTACATTCCGAAATAATGTGTGGATGAATGTATCCTGCATTCCACACATCATTTCGATCTTGTTGTGTGAATTTTAATTAACCGTCTCATTCGCAATGCAGATAAAAGTTATTTAAGGCTAGTGTTGTTTTATTTTATTAAGTTAATGTAAAGAGTAATAATGCCAAGAACTTCTCAATTTATTCTGATAATTTAAATAACGTGATGTAAGGAAACTTTAACCTGAAATTTATTTGGTTTTATTAAAATTTTTGGTAAGGAGAATAAATTCTCATTGCGAAAATATTTTGCGAAGCACATTCTGGTCGAGAATGGTACACTTTTCAATCCTGTTAAAAACTCAGGCATAAATAATTCATAACTTCACAAACATAAAGTATGCTTTGCGTTCGAAACCAAAACAAAATTGTAGAAGCTTTAAATTCTTAGTCCATAGACGAATATAAGGGGTAGTTTCAGGGCTACGGACTTTTCCTCCAACCCTTAGCATATACAAGGAACAAAATCTTCAGTCTATTTACTCCCGCTTAGAACAGTATGATAAAAATTGAGACTAACCCGTCTTTTTGTGCCAACCGCCGCTGTACTTTGTCCCCCAGACACTTAACAAAGTCATTGCAAATAAAAATTCATTCATTCATACATTCATAGCTATACACAAGGACTGGCCTATCACTGTATCATCTGTTCATCCACCAATATAAACATAAAATTCTCATGATTTCCACAATGAAGATATTCATCCTAACTTTCCGTTCCACTTGAAATATCCTGGATATTTTAGGTTATCTGTCAAATTATACAACTTTTAACAAGATTCGACGGTAAAAATCCCAGAAGCGCTCTACATATTCCAAAAACATTTTCAGAAGCGTTCCAGTTACCGCCTATTGTGATATTTTATTTCAATTAAAATTTCGAAATGGATAGCAGATATCTACATTTGGTACAATTTTCAAAGGTTTCATTTCATAATGGGTAAAACCTTAAATGTCAAATATTTTAACCTCTTTGAAGTAATACTTCGCATTTAATTTGATATTAATATAGATATACTTCAAAGCCATGTGCGTACCGTACTTTAATGATCATATATTTTAACAATAGAAGAAAACATTGAAAATCAACTTGCTTATCTAATCTACGCTACATCAAGGCTCCATTACATTCGCTCCAACCGTCATTCATTTAGCGCTGCAAGCCATTTAATTGCAGGCGTCATTTTTTTTAACTATATAGCCTGTGCCACTTTTTACACAGAGACGATTCTAACGTTATGTTATACGGCACAATCCGTCAAGCCGTTTCGGTTGTAACGTGCCAAAGAAGTGGACATACATACAAACATACATACACAGATACATACATATATACATAAATACGGTCGAAAAACATTACCCACAATCTGTTGTAGTCGGGTAAAAAATAAAAAAAATGTTTGAAAATGTTGAAATTGATTTTTACAACCTTTTATTTAACTTAAAGCGCATTATAACTAACTTTAACACGTGAATAAACGTTGAAATCACAGGCGTAGATCTGAATAAATCTAATCTGGAACATCTCTTCAAGCTTTTATATGATATAAAATTGTACAATGCAACAAAATGATGGGTTTGACTACTACAAAGTGATATAAACATTTTATGTTACACAGTCTGAACTCACTCACCCAATTCCAATGAAATTTTGCGAGCGTGTATTGCTCCATTTATTTAAGACAAGCGAGCCTTTTTTATTCAACTGGCTCAGATCAACTAATTCAGGAATAAAACTAGACAAGATGTTTAAAGGTAGTCTACTACTTACAAACATCTTGGCTAGTTCGACCAGGTAGTACCACTGTCTCACCTATCTTAGCGTGAAACAGTTCTTTCGTTGCAGTTAGTGTGGTTGCCAGCTAACTTATATATGAGGCGACAATCTTAGTCCTGGGGAGTAGCAACGCATAGGTTATAAACTTCAGATAGAACCCCTGGTATATACCGGTCTGACACGCTTTTTACGTTATGGCGCTATTAATATAGAAAGAATTATAGAATTCTTCTAAAGCAAAGTAAAATCATAACATATTTCTTATAAGTTTTTCGGGGTACAGAACTACAGAATAATCTTCCTCGGAGATAATGCTTCATTATGTTGCAATGAAGCAGTGATAGCCTAATGGTTGAAACTCGGCCTCTCAATCGAGTATCCGGGGTTCGAATCCCAGGTACGCACCACTGATTCTTCTAAAATAATGTGCGTATTAGAATTTAATTATCACTGCTTTAAGGTGAAGGAAAAAATCGTGAGGAAACCTGCACATCTGAGAGTTCTCATAAAAAAAGAGTTCTCAAGGGTGTGTGAAGTCTAACAATTCACACTAGGCCAGCGCGGTGGACTTTGGCCTAAAACTCTCTCACTCTGAGAGAAGACCCGTGCCCAGCAGTGGCACAATAATAGGTTGACGAGATGTTGCAATAGTTACTTGGAATAGCTAAATAGACTATTTTCACTACGACTCTTCTTATATCAGACTTATCAATAAATCTCCTAACGCCAGAACGCCTTGCGGGGTATCAACAGACAACGTAAATTCTAAATAACTCAATGCTAAATTAATAAAACCACGGTTGACTTAAGAGAGTTTAATATCTAAATAGTCAAGATTAGCTTGAAGTCTTATAGAATAATCAACTGACTTAAAGTTCTCTAAATTTGTTTGTGAAAGCTTTGAAGTTTTACCTGGCCTTTTGGCGATTCTCTATCATAATAAAAGATAAACCAAAAAATCGTTTAATATAATAACTCTCAAATTTGTTTTAATAAATATAATAATAATGTAAATACATTTAATTTTAGACGCAGTCGTAAACAGAAATATACTTTTATTTTAACCAAGATCTGCACACTGATAAGGCACTGATAAGATAAGGCATTTAATTTAACAAAAAAAAGCCGATTAACTCTGTCTTCAAATTTAAAATAACAGAAACTTGCGTTGTAGCTTAAATATGAATTCACATAAAATTGAGTCGTCTAAACCATACATGATTATGTCATCAAAAGTTTTTTTAACAAAAATACTTTTACGTGAACATAAAATAACTACTAATACTTTGTTTAACGTTTTATTACGTATAATATAAGTTAAACTGATTCAAAGTATTATGGACGCTTTAGCTATACATAGACCTTAATTAATTATATAAGCCATAAATCGTACAATCAGAAGTGTTATGACAGATTTTAATTTCGTGGGTAACCGCGTGAGTAATTGATATTGGAACCATTATTGGATATGTATATTATGTATCTATGCGATTAAATTATACTGTATCAATCAGATTGAATATACCTACGCGGCTTATGTAGAACACAACGGAAATACTAATTTACACATAAGACGCAGTTGGAAAATGATGGACCACTGGGGCGAAATTTTATGCACGCTTCCGTCCTTCGAAGTTCGCGATATGGGCGATTTGAGCAAGTCTAGGCTAGCCTTAAATCATATATTTGAAGAAACGTGATATAGTACGAACCTCCATGATGTAGGCTTTAGGGCCCGAAGTCATAGCAGTGAGATATGATACGGATTGCAGCTATGTCCAATTGTATACACTAGTGATATCGATGTTCAGTCGAATACTAGAACTATTGGAAGAATCAAAAATAATCGAGACTTTCCCTATCGATAATCGATAGTCGAGAGAGAAACTGACGATTATTTTTGATAATCCCTATAGTCCGGGGACTAGAATAAACACGTTTAAAACGCTTTCTATACTCATTGCCCCTCACTTGGGTTTTCCCTGTGTCGTGGATGCCATGGACACACGAAGACGAATACACAAACACCCAGACCCAGAACAGAAATCTAAATTCATTATTCATATTTCTGTCTGGCCAAGAATCGAAACCGGGACCCACTGCGCGTCAGACCGGTATGGTGATCGCTCCGCCAGGCGAGTTGAAATAGAGCTACAATATGCCCACCGTGTCGAAAAGATGGCTTCTGGAGTTGCGTAACTTTGGAGATTAAAAATCCCACACAACAATTTGACCTATGGCTAACAAGAAGGTCATACTTGATTGCCACATAGTGAAAAGTTGGGAGTAACTATGAAACTTAAACTAGTTTTAGAGTGTACGTTACACTATTTATCTTGCAAAAACTTCGTTAATAGGTCTATCGGTCCTCTTAGGAACTTTAGAAACAAATATAAAACAATAGAAAAACAGTCCCGACGGCGGCAAAGCCAATTTAAAACGTTAGAAGCGTTAGTAACAAATAATAAAAACGTTTCAGTTCAACAATAATAGCCTAGCAGTGTTTCTCAAAGTAAGCAATATCGCCCCTCGTAGCAGTGGAGTGAGATGGGGAGATTTGAAACTTTTGAGCGGTCATTGTAGATTTTTGACGTGACAACGTTTTATAATTCGATGGAGCCGGCTGCACGCACCAAAAAACATGCGGCGTTACCTCGCTCTGAGGTGTTCCATTTAAGGCTTGAAGTACAAGCGAGAGCGCGGAACGAGCGACAAAGAGACAATAGGCCTCCGCGTTCGGCAGCGTTCGACATTTGTCTCTCTCCTACTTGAGCGAGCGATGCGTCCGCGTGGACAGTTGCTATACAATAATACATTTACATGTTTTCATCCATACAAAATATCTATCAAACAAATAAAATTGAAATTTTCTTTTAAAAATGCAACGTGTTGTCACGTTTAACTATCGCCAGTAAACCGACTTTGCAGACAATCGATTTTATATATGTCTGATTTAATGAATTTTATTTAATTTTAGAGATAAAGATGAAAGATGTTGTATAATTCTTTTTTTTCGCGATCCTATTCCCATTAGAAAAAAATTACACTTTTGGCGGGCGTTATAAAATACTTAATTCAAAAAGCGAGCCGACAATGTAATAGATTTGAAAACATTTGACTTAGTGGTATGAATTTAGATCTCTCGGGGTTCAGCTTTCAAATCCCAAGCACTCTTTTTGATTTGACACATGATAAATTATCTATCGCTTTGGCAATGCTGTGTTCTGCGTTTAAATATATCTAGGTTTTCCAAACGTATTATACACACATACATATTATATTTGCACTGTAAAATAATTGGTTTTACGTATTAATTTCCGAATGCTTCCAACCCTCCGCTTCCTATTTTCCATTTCCGTCTGCCATTTGTCAACTTCGAGGTTGAAAATTTTCTCTTCGTAACGAGCTAAGAAATCCGTTCGAGCAAAATTGTTCCTTTCGTCTGAAGCCATGTCAATCATCTAATTGCTAATCTAAATAAATCAAATACGAATTATACGCGAGTTTTGTCGAATAAAGAAATCATAATATCAGAACTAGCTTATTCCCATGGCTCTGCCTGCGTTTCAAAAAATTCAAATTCAAAAATTATTTATTTAAACAATTTGGGGAATGTTTACAATGTTTGGGATCTCTCCTGGTAAGTTTACAAAAACCTGTGGTAGAAGAGTCCACTCTTCTCTGTGGTCGCCTAATATGTTTAAATAAAAATATAGTGCAAAATAGCTTTTTAAAATATATATATACAGCACTGCTGTAAAAAATGTAGATATTTCATTTTTTTTATATTAATATGTAGTAGCAAATGAGCAAGCAGCCCACCGGATGGTAAGCGGTTACTGCCGCCCATGGACATGTGTAAGCAACTTCATATAGAACAGTACAGGAGGACTGAGATGGTCGCCTCATACATAAGTGAGCCGGCAACCACACCCTTAAACCGAAACGCAAGAACTGCTTTACGTTAGAAATAGGTGTGGCAGTGGTTCTTCCCCGGTCGAACTACATTGGTTCTACCAACTGGCATTTCATTTCAAACTAAAATATGCGTGTCATTATTTATCGAAAATATACATATTTATTCCTTTTAACCTTTTGCCTTTATAATATTTAGTGAGATTACGTAAGATCGGCGCACTCAAGATCCTTATGCGAATATTATCGAATCAAGTATTTATCCACTATTTCTTTATCCAACAACAATTGTATTATGCATTATAATACAAACAATACCATATGTTTCTCCGTAATTCAGATGCGATTTTCGTAGTAGTAGTAGGTTTTTTTACTTATACAAAAAAAACTGTGGATTTGCACGTAATATTTTTAATTCTCTGTAGGTTGGTGTTGATTTAAACATCGGGTTCTTAGCGTTGTAGAATCGCGATTTTATATGGAACTAAACTCAAATTATCCCGGCGAATCTATTTAATTTCGCTTACAATCTCGCATAACACGGGACAAACAAAGAAAAATATTAATACTCATATTTCTGCTATACCACTGGCAAACAATAAAGAGCACATCATCAGAGTCTATCGTGTCAAAACGTCACACGGGTCTTTACGTTTGTACAATATTATTGAACAGAAAAAGCAAAATTCTTGTGAATAAAAGCAAAATCCTGATATTCCTATTAAACCACCTGTGAACAATAAAGAAATCGAGCTTTTATAACTCACTCACACACTCACAGGGTCTCTAGGTATATATTTGATAACACATTCTTGACAAGTATAATACTATAAGTTTGATACATAATAGCATTCTGATACATAATTATACTGAAATAATCAACCTTTTAATTTCCTCATCAACATTATACAGAATGACACCTCTAGTGCCTGTTGATATCTCATTAGCATATTGCCTATGACGTCAATTATCGTTATACAATTATATGTATTGGGAGAATTTATTTATGATTTAGAATAAAATTCAATCATATACAATATTAAATTGGTCATGATGGTGCAGCAGAAGGAAAGTAATGTTTTACGAGTGTTTGTATGTACATATGTATGTTTCTATGTATATTCTTTGAATGCGCTACAGCCCAAACGGCTTCACGTGTGATATATTTTCTACACTACACTCATAGCCACACACTAGGATTTTCTCATGTGTAGTGGGTGCCATGGACACACAAAGACGAATACACAACACCCAGACCCAGAACATAAATCTAAACTCATCATTCAGATGACTGTCTGGCCGGGGATCGAACCCGGGACCCACTGCGCGTTAGATCGGTATGGTAACCGCTGGGCCACGTGGGTCGTCAATATTACATTGAACGGTTTATCATTGACTATTTCCATTGTTTTACTGCAGGGAATCACAAACAATTTTGGAAAAAAGATCGATTTTCTGATATTCTGATATCGCAGATTTCTTACTTTTAAATTTCTAGCACGTTTATATTAATGTTTAACGGTTTATCATTAACTACATATTTCGTTCTTCTGAAGGGCATCACAAACAATTAAGGGCAAAATATCGATTTTTCCAAGTAAGTTAATATCTCAGATTTCTCACCTTTAATTCTCTCGCATTAGTAGTTCAGAAAGAAAGATGAGGATAGATTAAAAAATCATAACTTATGAGTGTTAGTAACAGTTTATAATTGAATTATTTCAAACTGCAAACTTTTAAATTTTATGTGTATGTAATATATTATAGTTTTGTGTTAAAGCCTTGGTACAACTAGTTGGCAGCATTCGAAGAGCCAATGCACCGTGAAATTGGTGCATCCGCTCCTATTTTCTGGATTAACGAGACCTATCCCACGCATCCCTGCTATGAATTTGTAAACATTATATTTGTAATTATAAATCTCTTCATGGGTAGAAGTTAGAATCATTTATGTCGAAAACGTAAATTATGGTTAAAGGTAGTAGATAAAATATACCTTTATAGTAAACAGTGGTAGTTTGAAGATAGTAGGGAGAAATACTTATACAAGGCATTCTATCTTAGTTCTCAGAGGTAGCATTGCATCTATGATAATTTATTTATTTATATATTTATTGCACCTCTATAATATAAAGTTACAATAGGGCAGACATGATGCCTGATAGCATTCTCTACCAGTCAACCCTGGATGGCTGGAAAATTTGCGGCAGGTGATAACTTTAAATGTGAACAAAAACAATATACATAGAATATAATAAGTAATAATACATATACATATCATATAAAATAAACATATAATACATATACTGTACACAAAATAAATCTTTAATAAATACATATTATATAAAAATGAAGTAACAGATGATCAAGAGACATTAGAAGTGGTCAGGTTTCTCAGGTTCTTCAATCAATCAACAACATCTTCAATCATTCAACAATCTCAGGTTTATTTTTTTATTAAATAAGTTTTATGCAGTCCACCTGATGGTAAGTGGCCTCTGCCCGTGGACATCTGTAATCAAGCTCGGAAAAGATCAGTCTTGCCTGAGGTAGGCTGGATGCGTTACCACTCCTGAAGACTAAGTTGGAATGCCTGGGATAAGTATAAAACCCTTATAGTTTTAAAAATCGGTACCTTACCATGTTAATGGTACCAAGCATGGCGATGGTTATTTTGACGACTTCGAATAGCACTCGTTACCCTATATTTTATTAAATTAATTAAAAGAACCTTCTATTATAATATATGATACTTTAAAACAAAATTAAAAAAGCGAAACATAAATTCCAGAACCTTACTTAATCCGTAGCTTTAACAACTGTGCAATACTT
This sequence comes from Cecropterus toxeus, assembly GCA_018249875.1. Classification (NCBI taxonomy): domain Eukaryota; kingdom Metazoa; phylum Arthropoda; class Insecta; order Lepidoptera; family Hesperiidae; genus Cecropterus; species Cecropterus toxeus. The sequence goes on along the minus strand of DWNE01001293.1, from coordinate 6,221 downwards.
AAATCTGGACAAACTCTACATTTTTTGTTCACGAGAATGATTTATACTATTTGAAATTAGTCTTCCGGGAAAAAAGGATCTGAGAACGGATTAATTAACGCGATGAATTATGTTTTTAAAAATGTCACAAAATCCAGACGAAGATTTCCTAATTTAGTGGCGCTAACGAATTGCGAACATTACATTATTCTTAGAGTTGGCAAATTTTATATTAAAACTTTTTGGTTGTAATAGAATATCTACTGGTGCCTGTTTGGTTCTCATTGAAAAGTCATAGAATTAAATATATGTTTGGTATTATAATTTCTCTCTATTTTCAAATAGTACTTTAAAGCACGAAATATTTATTACCAATTTTGATACAATTTATTTCACTACGTGGGAAATTACGCAGTACGCTACACTACGCTACTGAAGGATAAAAACGCAGGCAACGACGCAACCAGACTTCAAAAAGTACAAAATGGATAAACGCATAAAATATTAATTTAATAACGACATTAATGACCTAATCATTTGCCTTTTGAAACAGTGTTCTATTTTTACGTTATAGTAACGTTATTACTACTAAATAAAGAAAGTGGTGATAACGCAAGCAAACTTCAAAGCACAAAATAGTTTTACTCACAAGATATTAAATTAATAATAATTTCAATAATAAAAGAAACAGAACACCTATTAAGTAACAATTTTCATTACCCTTATTTTGATACTTCATAAAACAGAACGGACACGCTACACTATTAAAAAATGTACTCTTTAAAGTACATAAACGTCATTACCACTTTGGTAATGACGCATGTGTACTTTAAAGAGTACAAAATAGTTTAACGTGCAAAATACCTATTTCCCACGTTTGTAGCGGAGCTGTAATGACGCAGTCGAGCTATTGTTTGCGTTAACCAGCGTTGACACACTTCAACGTCAAACGGTTCGAGGGAAATTTATAATATTAGGAGCTTTTGGGTAACCCTTTGTGATTCACCGCTATTTCTGGCTTATCTGGTATATCTGCGCGTTTAATAGTTTTTAAAGTAGATATCTATTTTTTTGTATGTATGTTTATAGTTGAAACCATAAAGTAAAACATGAAGTTCTGTACAAAGGTTGCCAATAAAGTAAAAAAATATACGTTTTTCTATTAAATTATGTATTTTTTTGTTTATAGTTGTCTTACTTACAACTATATAAATTGTATTTCTTTATAACATTTTGTATTTTAGTGAAGTTTGTTTTAAATACAACAACGACATAACTTCGGGTGTGCATATATTTGTACACAGAATTTATTTCGTAATCTGATCACAACACAGGAGAAAAACCTAGTGTGGGGCTATGAGTGTAGAAAGCGTGTTATTATAGGGTACTTAACTAATTTAGAATTCCTGGACTCTTCTCTACCTTTAAACCTTCAAGTATAAGACAACCCGTCTTATGTAAAATAGTTATTAAGTATTGACCTATGTATCAACATGCCATTAGCTCATAAATTTTGTGATTGTTTTATTTTCTATAGAAGAGAAATACAATATTTGTTTTCAACTATTATTTACTTTTCTGTCCATCAGGCGATTGAAGACTACTAAACCAATTTTAACAATCTTTAGTCCAAAACAAAATTAGACATTGAATAAATTTCTCCTTTCTGTCCATCAGGCGATTGGAAACTACTGAACCAATTTTAACAATCTTTAGTCGAAAACGAATTTCTCAGAAATAGATAATTACATATTTACGGTACCTTGTTTAAATCAAATATACCCACCCACGCATATTATGACCCTTTGTAATATAAAATTCCCGTTAGCGAATATTCGTAATAAGCTCGCGCAAAGCTCTGGTCAATGATAAAATGTATATTTAGGACTGTTTGTTTTTGAAGCAATATAAATTTTGGTAAACGGTTATCAAAACGTATTTTAATTCTGGGAGATGATTTGCGTATTTACACAAGAATTGTTTGTAAACTAGGTATGTCCTATTGAAGTACATGATCGTGAATAATGAATGGTTTTACTTTTTGGGGTTCCGTACCCAAAGGGTAAAAGAAAGAAAGAAAGAAAAAGAAAAGGTATTATAAAACGACATTATTACATATTTATTAAAAACACCTATGTATATATATACAGACTATGTGCTAAAAACGGGACCCTATTACTCAGACTCCGCTGTCAGTTCGTCTGTCTGTTACGAGATCGTATCTACTGAACCGTGGTAGCTAAACAGTTGAAAAGTTCACAGATGTACACATTTCTGTAGCCTATAACAAGATAGGCTAGCAACAGAACAAAATGAATATTAAAGGGATACATACCCACGCAAAAACGTTTTTTGCTCGATATTAATAACAACAACATGCTTGAAATATTCACGGAATATTTAGTTATATATTCACTTTCTTAATGAATGATTAAATCAAAATATCATACAGAAATAACGGTGCTAACAACAAACGTATTTGCCGTTTTTAAAAATAATCGTTCGGAACCCTTCGTCCGCGAACCGGCTCCAGCTTTGTTCTATACAAATAATATATTATGACACAAAGATAAGAATAACTAAGATAGAACAATAAAAACAGATTTGTTTTTATTGTTCTATCAGAAAAAATACTATCTAATAACACTTCTGCAGTTAATCACGGTTCAGCAAGAACATAAGAATTTTGTTTTTACTCTTACATGTCCCGTGGTATGCAAGACAACAAAAGATCATCGACTAACTTACAAACACTACTCTAAAGAAAAAATGTATATAAAACTTAACTGTGATTCAATTTGTATATATAATAAAGTGCAGCAACTTTTTGAAATTTCTCAAGAGATGGCGCTAAATTTATTTTAAATTACGCTAAGTTATCCAAAAATGTGTCGAATAAAGCTCCAAAACTGATTAGTTATTGTAACTTATTCGTTTCCCAACTCCGGACCCAGACGATCTAGCATCATTTTGCCAATTTTGATATAATGAATTAACAAACAGTATGTTCATTAAAACTAAACAAACAAACATATTAACGAGAGGTATTTGAAAATATAAACAAAACAAAACGTCTAGCCGACCCCCGTCGAAAACTGTTGAACAGTTTTCAAATGGCTTACAGTACTATTGAATATATTTAAAAGTTAATTTGTGTCGCCAATGGTTGTACCTCAGGCGAGAATTGAAAAGGATACATTAAACGAATGTGTACAAATAGGTAAAAACGTAAGTATGCAAAACATTACCACATATTTTTGATGGTAAACATCTATGAGCGCAGGTAAATCATTGTTGGCGAGGCGATGCTCGCATTTATTTCTTTTTGCGCCATCTGTTATGTATTGTCGGAACTACTAAATATCAAACAAAACTAAGCGGGCTGCGCTTTAAGTTCGATTTAGAGCGGGGTACTGTTCGTAGATGGCATTATTTTCAATATGCTATATATTTATTGCTACCAGTCCTCCCGCGAAGTCGCAAATGATCATGCAGTCAACTCAATAGTAAGTGGCCATTGCCGCTCATGAACATTTGCTATTCATCCCAAATAAGATCAGTTTCACCTGAAGCTGGCGCAGATGCGTTGCTACCCCTGAAGACTGAATTTGAACGTATCGGATAATGATTACAAACATATATATTTAAATTATATTTTACTTTTTGTACTCGGTTTTATTTTTTATATATTTTTGTGCGTTTTATATAAAAATATTTAGTTTGCTTCATATATTAATATACTAAGAACTCGCATCTCGTATTTAGTGGCACAAAAGCCTTAGGTACTAATTTATACGAACTCAGATCCGATTTTGAAAGTTTTAATTCCAATTAAGTACCAACTATAATACATTCGAAGCTCGCCGCTTTGTTTGAATGGAGCCAAGGCTGCGATTGAATTTTGAGGCTCTCTAGGAATTAATTAATAGCCTTGCATAATTTTCTCTTGTACTTATAGTTTTGAATGGTAAAGGTGAGTATTGCGTTCAGTTTGATGTAATTGCTGCAGCCCTTGTTGTTTGGGTGGGTTGTTAATTTGGTTGTTGTAAGGTACTACGGCACTTATAGTCCAGTCAAATAAGGTCTGAAACCAAAATTTGACACTCAACTTTGCATTTTTGATATAATGTAGTTCTAATTGTTCTAATTCGCGTGGACAAACCCCAGCAAGGGTTAAAAAAATGTTAAAAGAGTGTTATCGCAATTACTCGTAAACGGTAAAAAATAGACAAGTGGTAGTGAGAGTGTGAAGAGTTTAAAATTTTACATGTAAAAGGTTCAATTACTTTTTTCCTCTGATCGTATACACTTTTTTTTAATGATACATTTCATTTAACGTTTTTATGAATTTTCATCAAAATAGTAACACAAGAGTAAAATAATATGTACATTTTTGAAATTGTCCATTTACAAGCGTCCATTCCATACTCATATTGTAATGATGCTAAAAATCGTCTCTCCCTCTATCCCCTGTTTATAAAAGCAATTTTTTCTGCAACCTAAAACGATTGTAATTTTGTCATTTGTCACAATCCGTCAAGCCAAGTATGTATACAATATATGTACTAGCCGAACTCAGCTTCATATGGGTGCAATGCTGATCAGCATATGCAATACTAAATATAGTACAGAAAGTCTTTGTTTAGATTTTGTATACCAAATGGTGGAACCAATATACTTCTTCCGAGGAAATACCACTGCCACACCTGTTTTTAACGTGAAACAGTTCTTGCGTTTCGTATCTATACTCTTCCAGGGTGTGGTTACCGGCTCACGTATATATGAGGCGACCATCTAAGTCCGAGAGTAGCAACGCATCTGTGATCGATTTCATATAAAACCCCTATTTTATACGAAGTTGTTTACAAAATCTCTATTGGCGGCAGTGACCACTTACCATCAGGTGGAGTGCATGCTCGTTTGCTACTACATTCTTATAAAAAAATACAACATTCGCAACGATCTTATTAAAAAAATACAGCTTTTTTTCATTAGACAATTAATTCTTTTACAACATCACAAGGAAATCTATAAAATTTTATCAGTATTTCTCTATTATATTATGCATGTATAAACCTATTATGCATGTATATACATATAAACCTTCCTCTTGAATAACTATATCTACAAAAAAAACGCACCAGAATGTGTTATATTGTTTTAAAGATCTAAGCATAGATATGGACAGACAGACAGCGAGAAACGACTTTCTTTTATACTACATAATGAAAGTGATGATGATTAGTGATAGTATTAAGGCAAAAGAATCGTTTCTTCCATCCATCCGTAGAATCTCATGATCTTGAATAATCGATAGAATCTTAGGAACGAATACCTACCCAAAAAAAGGCAAAATATGCTATTTTTCTTTCACACGTGTCCTGTTTCTTGTCACGGTCACGTAACGTCGGGTCGCGTGTAACGGGCTACGTGTCCGCTCATTTATATCTTGTACGCACTATTTTATGATGTATTCCAGTGTTTTTCAATCTTTTACGTGGTGTGACCCCCTTGTATATGATCAGTGTGCAGCCCCAGATCTTCAATTATTTTGATACCGAGAAAAAACTTGAAAATGCCGCCCCTGCCCATTTTAATTTCTTTTTCCATCATTTGAGCCATCTAATTACCAATAATTGGAACTAATTAAAACGTATACGTGTCAAGAGTTCCATTTCCTAATAACTAGGCGTAGTCAATAGTCAAAGTTAAATCAATTATGAGTTTCGCATTCGTTTGCAAGGTTTGAATTCACCGCCCTCTGAACTTGCCCTCTCCCCTAGATCCGGGGCAGTTGGTGTGTGTTGCTTAATCTCCGTTACTGCTAACTTTTGTTTTAATTTTCTATTATTTTACTAATACCTACCAATGTTATACAACAGCTTTTTTATTTAATTTTTTTATTTTCATGAATAGACATTATTAATTTATACATTATGAAGGGCATACCTATAAATTTCTTTTAGTTTAATTACTTTCACAAAAAAATATGATTTTTAACTTTATTTCGTCTTTCTTTACTTGTTTAAATACATAATTAAGTGACTTTAATGCCTTCTAATTAAATTAATTTGATTAACAATATTTTAAATTTTTTTTTCGTTTTTTACTTGATTAAATACATAATTCAGTACCTAAAAATATCCATTAAATGTTTCTTTAGCAAAAATATACTTTCGTACGTTATTTTGTATTTTTTCTTGATTTTCCTTTAACCCATTTAGCGCCGCCGTACTCAATTG
>DWNE01001292.1:0-22656 GCA_018249875.1 Cecropterus toxeus | reverse complement strand
TTTAATTGTATATCAATACATACATATGTATATTCGTCATCATATAAAAAAACTCTTATACATAACAAATATTATTCCTAACTATCAGGGACGTATATAAGGGGGGGTTTTGGGGTTCCGAGCCTATTCATATCCATCTTCCTTGACTTGTCCAACAAAAAAAAATTAGATGCATCGCGCCGATTGTAGAAAACGATAGTTGCGGCGCTTGTCCGAAGGGCGAGTTTAATTAGCAATACGTTAAAGAATAATTTTATTACTTTAACGTTAAAGTTTCAACTTCGTTACTTTTGAATAATGTAGTACATCAGTGTTGAATTAAGCCCGCGCGGGGTCTGTAGCAAATTCTCTCAGGAGGCCCTTGGTTTGCTATAGGCTCTCAAAAGTCTCAAGTTAAAGGTAAATCACACACCTATTACCTCACAACTCTATTACAAATAAAGTTGTCTGGATTTAATATGCGCGAATTTAGAGGTGACACTCTCAAAATCGCGGTCTTTAAGTAAATCATATGAGTATGATATGCTTAAAGAACAGGTGTTGGACTGCGGGGCCCCTAGAGTCGCAGGGCCCTTAGCATTTGCTACTCTTGCTACGTGGCTAATCCGGCACTGCAGTACATATATTACACATAACTGTTTATTTAAAGGCACCTACTTAGAGTAACGTAAGTTATATATTACAGATTATCCGCGACTATACTTGTGTGTTATACTCGCAGACAATGTTTAATTTGTAAATGAGAGATTTAGATCTTTTTCAAGATTTTTTCAGTGGAGACCCCCCTCGTCAGAGCTCTAGCTACGTCCGTACTAACTATAAACTTATAATAAATAGTAACCTACTCATATTGTATCAAGGAATGTACGGGAACAGTGATATTCTTACGACCATCCAAAGACTTGAGTTCCATTACAACGAGGCATCCGAGGACATCCGCTCCACACTGTTGTAGCAGATTGGTTGTAGCTTTTATAGAGCCACCAGTTGCTATCAAGTCGTCGATAATCAAACACTTTAGACCTGGACGAATTGTGTCTTTCTGGATTTCTAATATATCCTGTAATGATAAAGATATCATAACAATTAATAATGATAAAAATAACATTTAAAATTAGGAGAGGTGGATACCGACTGGCTTACATATGAGGTAACCATCATAGTCCTTAAAAGTTGCGCATTAGGAGTTGGATTCAAGTAGAAAGGAATCTATATAGTGTTAGTCGTATGTCCATGGGCAGGCCTGGCTTATTGTCATCAAGTTGACTTGATGCTAGATTTCTCCATCTTTTAAAGTGGTAGAGCTCTTTGTGGTTTACCTCTGGAAGCACCACATCAACATCTATTTCTAATAACAGCAGTACAGCGCCGCTGTGTTTTACAGTGTGGTGTGGGCAACATACTTATCCAAGGCACCCCAACTCTGTCCTCAAAGGTAGCATCTTATGTGGCATTTAACTAATCCTATGTGGGTTTTTTAAAGATGTCCATAGGCATCAGAGCTTAAGCAACAGGAGACTGCATGCTTGTTTGCTACATCTACAATATAAATAATCTTACCGATCCATATTCCAAATCGTATTTGTATGATATGACTTGTCCAGGCAACTTCCCTTTTTTTCTAACTGGCAAGCATCCAATTCCTAATTCCGATGCCAAGGAGAAAGAAAACAAGAATCCTCTGGATTCTAAGCCGATAACTGCTTCTACATCAGGGTATTTCCTCCGAACTGTTTCCACTAACAATCCTTGAAGTAGCTTACAAGTATCACCATCAGATATTGCTGAGAAAATGTCCCTGTAATTTGTGATTTTATTTACATTATATATTACATACTAACAATACAATTTTACAGTATTTTTATTAACATTTTTTTGTCTTAGGGTACATTAGAATCCACTAGTGAATTAAGGGGGAAGGGGTCAAAGGTTCAAAGCCTATCCAAAATCTTAATGTAAATTCAAACCAGTCTTCAAACTTTAAAACGCAAAATTTTACAAATAGGATAGTCTCAAAACCCTCCTAAAATCTAAAAAGATGGCCTTGTACTTGTCAGAAGACCTATTGTCAGCATAAGATCTATAAAAATACTTATTACTGAAAACTAACTTTTGCGAACTCGGGACCCACTGTGCGTCAGACCGACATGGTGAATACTCCACCATGCGGGTCGTTGAACAACGAAAAGTTCTACTATCTTCGTAATTCAAAATGATTACAATACATTTCATGTCTGTAATTATCTTAAGATGTAGATAATCTATTTATATTTATGGTGATCTTCTTTTTTTCAGAAACCATGCAATAAGTTGTGCTAAAATTACAATTTAGAATTTACCTCTTTTCTCTTTCTTCTTTAATAAGCCTAATCGAAGATAATATTATGTTCTGCCGTTTACATTAAAGCACAGGCACACTACAAGAAATTAGTTAAGATTAACCGTAACATACTAGAGCACACTTACCAAAACAGAATTCCTTGCTTAGGAAAGTTAGGAAAGCTTTTTATTCTACGCTTTAATTCTGCCACTTTATCATTATATTCTTTATTATTCATCCTAATTTTTAAAAAGAGAATCAGATATTATAATAACCTACAAATAGTCCGCCAGGGAAATATAAGGTTATTAGAATAGTCTTTGATATAAATGATTATATAAGTCACGCGATAAAAAATATTAATCAAGTGTTACGAATTGTAAACATATCATTTTATTTAAATTGTTATTTTCCGCTTCCGGACTGTGTAGTTCAGCGGACCAAGTCGGACTTTGCGACAATAACAAACGCTACGTCAAAATGACTCTTTTTTTTTTTGCTTAAAATTATTTTACGGCCATGGATCTAAGTCCGTTACAGCCAATCATCATTTATATTGTTTAAAATGGTGTTATAACCATATGGAAGATGACGATGATGAGATGTTTCCATATAGAAGATGATGAGATGGGTTCAGAAAAGTGGTAGGGACTTTACTAGAACTTCTTCATGGAGTCTTGGAAGCAACACGAAAAGTCACCTCTCGCTGCATCATATCACTCTTCCACACGCGTGCATGTTATCGAATACTTTATGATAAAAATCCCACCATTTTTTTACATGAAAATACGACTACACACAAGTTTAGAAGAATAACATTATACAACGAAACAGCTCTTACCGCGTTCCCGCCAAAACTCCGTTTACATTAAGAGTAGAAAACAATTTAAGTATTTGACAATCATTTAGAAAGTTTATACTTTAAGATGACTTAAAAAAAAATCTCTAATTGCGGCAACATTAAGGTGACTTATTGTTATTATGACAACAAAAATCTAAACTTACAAAATGACAACGTCAATGTCGTAAACTCATGGTCAACTCTCAACAACGTGATTACTGTCATTTTTAACGGTTTTGTTCAGCGTTCAAATAGTTATCAATTATATTGATCATTTTCAATTGTATTTCATAAAAAGATAAATCTTGATCAGTGTAATATTTCGTACTGTTTGAGAAAGCCCTGTCGCTGTTATTACAAACAGTAATGCCGTATTGATATAATACCAATCGTTTCCCGCCATCAAACGAAAGTGAAGTGAATCGAACTTTCGCAGTTTGAACAATGTTATCGACGGAGGATTTAGAAAGGCTAATTACAGTGAAAAGGCGTGAGATAGAAACAGAGAAAAGACTTCTGGGTCTTTCTGAGATTGCGGATAACGTGAGTATCGAGCATAAAGCGCTTACAGCATACGCTAACAACCTGTTGCAGAGATGCGGATTGGTTGTGACGTTCTATCGATTTTCGCTTCAGAATCCTGTTTTCGCTTCAGGGGTTTCAGTTCAGTCGTTCGCCGCGATGCGTAATGTTGTTTTTACGCTGTAATACGTTTTGCGAATCGTGTTTTTATTTAATCTCGTAAATTATGAATAAAAGATGCAAGCATTTTTGGTGATATTTTTCAATTAACGATTAAAATTACTGTTATATGTGTTTATTGCGATTCAATCTTAAGTGTTAAAAGTTTCGGTAAGTTTTCCATTTTTTTATCATTTACGAAGATATCTGAAGTACCTTTTTTTAATTCTAAATAAATCGTAAAAAATATAGTCGCATCTAATTTTCTATGTCCTACAATTATCATATTACTTACAATTTATCAAGATAAAATTATTTTTTTTAATAAATTTCAAAAGCAAGGAAAATATACCTACATATGTTTCAAATGGTTCAAACTGTAAACCAGTATTGTGTCATCATATAGATTTATAATGGACTTTTAGGGGTTGAAGACAACAACCGCCTTGCACTACAATTTGACTGAAAACATACAAACTTTGTTATTTATCATTACAATTATAGGTCCTATAATTGTACCAAATATATGTTATTATAAACATGATTATATAGCAAACTAGCATATTCCTGCAGCTTTGTTCACTTCAGTCAAGTTTATCACAGTATCCTATGTGTTAATTCAAGTCAACTATCTCTGTGTCAAATTTCATACAATTCTGATCAGTACTTGTTGCGTGAAAGACTAACAAGCATAAATCCATCCTTACTAATTTCCCATTTAAGTTTAGGGATGTACAACAAGACATGGTCTTATCTATTTTGCATCTTATTTCGTTAGGGCTGTACAATTCAGCCGGTTAAGCGGGCTAAAAAGTTAGCTTAGTTAATTAGCCAGCTAAGCAAAAGGCTTAGCTAATTTTACTGGTTAACTAAACCACCTAAGCTAATTAGCTAGCGGGTTAACTGGCTAATCTAGCTTAGCTCAGCTAATAAGCTTGCAGCTAACAGGCATTTTTTGTATCTATTTAACTAATCGTTAATCACAGACAGGTTAAAAATCAATATTAATATTTTTTTTGCAAATAAAACTACAAATATGCTGCATTCACATACACACGTGTCAGGTGTGGTAACTATTGCAGCAATGGACTTCAAAAGGTTAATGGATGGATGCAAGCAGAAAGGAAAAAAAAATGTAATTTCACTTTATTGCTTACCCAGTATAATTAAACATCTTTAATATCAATGAATTAGTTTAAAACAGTTTATGGTCGTGATAAGCAGATGGCACATAGCCCGTATCTGAAATTCAATTTGAATGAATGTTGCCGAGAGCCCCTTTTCAAACATTAGTTGTCAGGGTAGCAACGTATCTGCAACAAACCTCGGCATGGATAGGATCCTATGCGGCTAATTTGGCTCTTTTTTTTGTTTTTGATTGGGAAAACTGGGTTTTTATTGCAATAAAACTCGTCCCGGTGGCCTTTCTCAGTGCTGCGAAGTGGACTCCGGGATTTTCGAAGGAACCACACCCGGAGTCCTCTGGGCACATTGACCCATCGCGCTCCACCTAAGTGAGCGGCTATGCCCACCGCACCGTCTGGTCTTCAGGGTATGTGAGCACGCATACTGTTCTTCCCGGGGTCATTTGGCTAAACGGTCCGAGAGGTTCGAATCCCCTTGTGAACTGCCCAGGCTAAGAGGATACCCTCGAGACCCGAATAATCCTTGTCCCCCCCCTATACCGCTGACGCAGTCGTTGTGTAAGAGAGGCCAGTGAGGGTAAGAAGTCCCCTATCGTATCATATCGACTAGATGGTTCGATTCCCACTCTTGCCGCCTGCAACTCCGGAAGCCCCTTTAAGTCAGGCAGAGGATACCGTAGCTCTATTCTGATCCTGGAACTCCAGGGACGATAGCTCTTTTCCTACTCAATGTTTAAAATATACCTACTTTCGAAACAAGTTTTATTCAAAACGTAGACCGGGTCGCGATCGGTATGCAATTAGGAAACAAACATACTAGTCCGCATGAAGCAAAGTAAATAACAAGACATCGATTGCGCATTAAAGTTCATCGGTCCAATTCCCTGGGTAGCTGGTGGACGCTATTGTTGTATGCTTGGATAATTATTACAGGCTACATGTCAAAACCTATTTAGTCTCGGCATTTGTTTCATACATAAATACATACAAATACAAATAAATACATTTTTTTACCCGACTGCGTCAGAGTGAGAGTATAATGTTTTTCGAGCGTATGTATGTTTGTATGTATGTCCATTTCTTTGGCACGCGCTACAGCCCAAACGGCTTGACGGATTGTGACGTATGGCATATCATTAGAAATCGTCTCAGTTTGCAGAGTGACATAGGCTATATATTTTTTGCAAATGGCGCGTGAAAATAGAGGTTAAAGGAGAGGAGGGACGATTTTTTTAACTTTTACGCTAATATGGGTATCAAATGAAAGCTAGAAAATAGACTTTATCTAAAAATATACGTATTGTACTACTTTTACTTGACTATTTTGACAAAAAACTCATGTAAGCGGTAAATTAAACATATAGGAATCATTATGAACAAAAATGACGGTTTAATCAGTCGGGTTTAATGTTTTTAACGATTAACGTAGTTTATGCCTTATAGTAGCAGTTTTGAGCGCTGCTGCATTTTTTATTTGAAAGTTGCAACGGAGAGGATACTATCTGTTCCATTTTAGTCCTTAAGTGCGTTGCGTCCTGACACCACATGCGCTGATACCACGCATTAACCTTATATTTGTATGCTCGGACAAATACTTAAAAACCTTATTAAAGTTTGCTTAAAAATGATGTTTTAAATTACATTAGTCGTTCCTTAAACGCTCAGAAATATAAAAAAATATTACATTCTGAGACTAAGTAATATTTTTGTCGTGATATTATTATTTTTTACTTTTGTATATGTAATTTTTTAATGTTAATCTCTCAATGATTAATATAAATATTTACCTATATTATACACTCATTATATTTATACACTCGTTATTGACTATGACATAGTTCATCTCTCACGGGAGACCGCACATGGCCATTTTTGTGCCAATAATGACGTCAATGAGTAACTATATTCGACGTAACTATGGGAGATATGTGTTATTTTTAACTAACCCACTCACTTTTGCGGTTTATTCTGTGTTACTTAAAGTTAAATAACATTTCATAATACCCATTATTATGTCATTGTTGTTAATATCTGTACAAGGCTTTGTGAAATCTGCGTCTTTCCTAGTAATTCTTACCATGACAGCAATGTTATATTTCCCTAAGAATGTCAGTTTAGTGTATTCCATGTAAACTTGAACGAATGTTATTTTAAATCGATAATAATTCGTTCTAAAGGTGCTAATCTCTTTGTGGTTAGACTACGCGTGAAATGCCTGAAAGAGAAATCATAGTATAGTTTGAAGCATATTTAATGTCTAAGACCTTTTTTTTTTGTAACGAGGGGGAAATCTTCAAAAGGTACCCACTTCTTCAAATCTTCAAAAGGTAGGTGGGAGCCACTATGTGGGATTTTTACCGCAAAAAAATTCCCCGGTGGCCGTCCTAAGCGCTGCTTGGAGGATTCCGGGATCTCCAACGGAACACAACTGGAGTCCTCCGAGCGCGTTGCCCCTTTTGGGCTCTTACCGGTAAGCATTTATGCTCATCGTGCCTTCAGATATTATGACAGCAAGCGACCATACATGCCGCCGTCCTTCCCGGGGTCGCTTGGCTAGACGGCTCAAGCTCCCACTCTTGTCTTCCACAACTTCGGAGGCCCTCTTTTAGTCGCTCTTACGCCAGGCAGGGGATACCGTAGGCTTATTCTGGTCCCGGAACTACGGGGAACATCAATGTTTTACACCTATAAACGTATTAGTTATTTCTATTATATGAAACTTAATTATAGCACCAAAATCAATCACTGACTCATAGGCCGGACATCCTTCTAGGCAAAGTTTGGTAAAAAACGATCACCGATTAAATATATAGTAAATAAATAGTTTAGGCCGTCACAAATGCACAAATTGAGGGGAAATCCATGAATGCCTGTTTTTTACAAGTACTTTTTGTTTCCAACAGGTCAATATACAGCCAGATTGCAAACACCTTGTTCTATAATGAATATATTATTATGCACGGAGCGTCTATTGTAGTATGTGTTACACCATTGTGTTTTTAGTTTAAAACTCTATCCGGATACTTTTATGAGGTTGCTACATTATCCGAGTATTAAATAAATTCAATTAATCCAGTAAATTTCTATACATTCCACTTTATGCTTCGACTGAGAGTATTAGTTGCAGATGTATTTAATTTGTAGAGATGATAGAGAAGACATAATTATCCGACTTCACAAACACCCAGACTCAGAACAGAATCTAAACTCACAATTCAGATGTCTGTCTGCCCGGGATCGAACCCGGAACCCACTGCGTGTCAGGCCGGCATGGGAACCGCTTGGATATGATAATACTAGATATTTATAGAACAAAACAGAAGTGAACTAGAGTTTAAATTTCGGATTTATAACTAACCTTTTACACATTATAAAATGACTTGTACAAAATTACTTGTTCAGTTGCGCATAACGCCAGTCACACTGACAGTGACCGCTCCCGGATTTAGGAAGTTTGACTTCGAGTAGTCGACCGATCGACGTGTGAATATCTTTATCGGCTCACTGAGCAATTTGTAAAGACGCTTCTTATTTATAGGTTATCGACCAGCGACTGTTTCTATCCGGATACCGACATAATGCTGTTACAAGAGTATTTACACTAGGTACAGTTCAAATTATAGTATAAGTAAGTATTAGTGATTTGTTGTTATATTAGGATTTCGTTCATCCTTAAACGGAGGTACGAATACGACTTTATAGGATTGCTTTCGTTTTTTTATGACTGTCTATTGTTTCGTTTTATTTCGTTTCTTTATGTTATATTTTTACCTTTAAATTCCCGCGGTAACTCCCCTTTTGTATGTTAAGTAATACACTTTTTTTTATTTTTACGTGTGTTTATCGCTTCTCGGCTTTTTGCTAAGATCAAATTGGAAGTGTTGCTAGTAACAATATACTTTATTATATACCAATGCCGTTGATGCTCTTCAGGACTGAATTGAAAAAGTCAAGCAAACTGTCTTGGATACTTTAAACCGCAAATCAGTCTATCACATTGCTATGCAAAGATATGGAATATAAAAAATAATGAAAGTGGATATCTCTTTATCTCAAATAATTCCATGTTCAAACAGCCTTCATTTATGCTTTTGTTCATCTGTCTGTTTTATTCAGAATTTATTAAGGAGTAAGTAAAATTTTATGAGGCCTTTTATTTTATTATATTATATAAAACGAATAGAACTTCGTCAATAATGTCGTGCATCATGTCTGTTTAGACTAATGGTTGACTGATAGAGAATGCTTATAGCATTAAGAACGCATTTTGTATCATATTTTAAGGTACAATAAAGTTTAAATAAATAAATGTAGGTACGCAATTACAAGTTGTTAGATTTATGAAGCATTATTAATAAATTATGTTATATGCATTTAAATAAAATTTAACTGACAAAAAGTCCAATCGAAGGAAGTGAATACTACAAATCAATTACCTACGTGTTGCATATGTATATACGCGAAATATTGCCCTATTTAAATATATGTGTTACATCAGAATGCGCAACAAAATGTAACTTTAAAAATACCTACTTATAAAATCAGGTTTATATGACACATTATTTACAACATGACCTAGATTAAGATATAAAAACTAAACTAAATAAAACCAGTTACATGAAATTTAATCATAAATAGCACTAATTATTATAACGTGATTAGAAAAATGAGGTTATGATTTAAAACCAGAATAATAATATAAAGTTCCGTTTCAGCTTGCAGCTTGAATTTTAAAAATATTACTTGTTTTTTAATTAATCATTATTGCAGAATCATCCATTAATTTTCTGTAATAATATAATTCTACAATTTAATTAAATCGTTGGATCGTATAATTTTTTCATCAAAATGTCGCGAGAATCCGCTAAAGCTTTTTGTAATTTTTATAATTGCAGTGTATAAAAGTCATGTCTTCTCGTAACTGAGTAACGACAACCAGGCAAGAATAAATATAGAGGTGGACAATATAATAAGGCACGGTGGGTATATCGTAACACAACTAATATACGGTAATTTGACACGACAAGTCAATTATGAACCGACATAACCACGTATCGGCTTCGACGGAATTTCGCTAGTAATGCCAGACGTAGATAACATTTTCTTTTATTTACTCGTCTATGTTACAAATACAAACATATGTTTATAGAATTTTCATATTCATAAGAATAACTTTCTTAAATTGAATTATATTAGATTTAGAATTAATTTATAGTAGAAATAAATTAAAAGCGAAATACACTTGTAAATAGGATTCTTATATGAGGCATGTATTATTCTGTCAGAGGTGTTCCCGTAGGCGAACCAATAAAAGTTACAAAACCTCTGAAAACTGGTATGAGTGCAGAATTTTATCCATGGCTGACAACGACCGCAGACTAAGGGATGGAATTAGAAAGGAGAGTCTATTTGAAGAGTAACTTATTGACCGCCACCAACATGAATTGTTCGTATTCTGACGGTCTCTTATCTCTATCTAGGTAAGATTTATCTTTAACCTCAAAGGTCTGATAAATAGAGAAAATCGCGTTACTTTGCTCTTATTACATTAAATATATGTAGAGACCAATAAATTTATAATTAACGATATTCTGAAAAGTTTATCGAAGGTTTATTGTAATTTATATCGCAATAATAATAAATTAACGTGTAGTAAAAAACGTACATTTTAAATGTCAACGCAAAAGTGTAGTGCAACAGGCTTCACCTCATTAGCTCAATATCAACACGTCTTATGGCTCTAATAGATATGTAATTATGGATATTATTTAAATTGCTTGACAAATTACATGTCGGTACGCAGCTGAACTCGCTCAGTTGTCGGTTATGTTTCGACTTGCATTTCTTGTAGACCCCAGATATTGTGGATTTCTCAGCCGTGAGTATCATATAGAGCAGTTACTACCACCGCGAAAATTGTTTATAATGTTAAATAGCAGACACTTTACGGATGAACCGATATATGAGTTTATTGCGTCGACGTTAATCTTTTGCTGACAATTTACAATGATTTTGAAAAGTGTAATGAAATGTGTGAATATGTGTATACATATCCTTGCTAATATTGTGGGATGTGACAAATCGTTATTTAATTAACTGTATATATATTTTTTTACACAGACGATTTTGTTTATGTATAAAATAATCCACCAAGTGCGAGTCTCGAATCGCCACTCACGACTCGTGACGCGCGACTTGATCTATATGTATGAGATACAATCGGACAAACGGCTGCGCGGACAAATGGATTGACTGACAACGGAGTCTTAGTAACAGGTTTCCGTGTTTACACTTTGGGTACGGAATCCTAAAAAAGTAATGTTCCTAACCTAATTTAAGAGCAAGATATAGAATGATTTTCAATACATAAAAAATCACGGAATTAACCTCGTACAAGTCATTAAATTTCTGAATGCTAAAAGTACATGACAAATAAATTAATAATCTCTTTTCTTTCGTAAGTCG
Organism: Cecropterus toxeus; assembly: GCA_018249875.1. Taxonomy (NCBI): domain Eukaryota; kingdom Metazoa; phylum Arthropoda; class Insecta; order Lepidoptera; family Hesperiidae; genus Cecropterus; species Cecropterus toxeus. The sequence goes on along the minus strand of DWNE01001292.1, from coordinate 11,204 downwards.
ATTAAAAATAAATAGGTTATATTAATACCAAATGAAAAAAGGTATTACATTACTAACTCAAATACTCGCTTAAAGTAACCGCGGTAAAAGCAACGCTGTAAATATCCTTCATATGGATCTTACTTCGCAGGCTCGAGTCGCCAATTAGTAGTGGGTACTAAAGAAAATGTGGCCTTCGGGTAAAATTATGAGGCGGGACCTCATGCATACGGACACTATGACCTCAAACCCGACGGAGCCCGATCGTAAACGCGTTGTCCTTAATTTGTTAAAAAGTGGGCATTTCTCTGCGGATCTCTGATATTATGACGAAATGTATCACCAAAATTATCCGCGAACGTAATTATGGAAGAAATGCATGCATTCGCTTTCATTTGTAAAAATATTTCCGGGTTTCGTTTTTACGAGTACAGAATGATTGCTTATTCATTTTTTGGTTACTGATGCTACTTATGAATAAGATATGCTTAACAAAAATTAAGCAACGTTCTTCTTGATAAACTGTTTTATATATCAATGAAGATACACATGTGGTTTCAAATCCAATTCATTATTCATCATACATAAGCTGAAGATATGCGAATTCAATATGCAAATAGTTGAGATATACTATAATCTAAGAGTGAGGAAGAATCTACGAGTATGTTGATCTTTATTTTTAGCCACCGCTTCAGAGCAGTGCATTTTATGCTTCAAACGCACTTCTTAATTTCTGTAATAGTAATAGTCATCAAAGAGGTCAACAACCTTAAGATTGTTGACCTCTTTGTTGATTATTAAAGGCTCTAATATAAAAAAATAGTAAATTATATTATCTAAATATATACACGAAAGTTTTCTATAAAGTTACGATAATAAACTCTTATGTTCCATTAAATTAATATTACTAGAATTTGGCAATACATATTTGCGAAATTCACGGAACTCTTCGTATTTTGTGCAGGCAGTATACCAACACTAAACAAATTGGTGACCAATGTCTGTTTCTTAAGGAGTTTAGTTTTATTTGGAGCCGATGCTATTGCTCAAAGACGGTAATCATCAGGTCAACTATAAGACCCTAATTACATAAAAAGCTACGATACTTGCATAATTGTTGAAATACATGTAATCATCAAGTGCTGGCGACACCAGTTCAGCGTTTGCCCTTTTAAGTTAAATATTACCTGCTATAAATAACATTAATGGATACATTAAATGTAATTGAACATACGTTTCTGGTTAGCAAAAGCTTGCAAAGTATTTGATGTCATGTGGAGAATTATTGTGAGCAGCAATTACATTTCGTAATCTTTCCTTTTAGATGCTTTATGTGCGGTCACAAAAGAAATGCCTGAAATTCTTGATAAACATTAAATCTTATTCGAGTATTCATAATATCTAAATAAAATTTACACAAAATATAAGTGGTTAAAGTAATGAAATAATCTAATATTTATTGAAATTTGATCTTGCTTATATTTTAGAATATAATGCAGGTGGTAACCTATTTCCTTCATGTTTTATGTTGATCCTTGGTTATTATTTTTTGTTGTCGAGGGTATACCTTTGTAAACTATACCAGTGCCTTGGAGAAGATACTAGGTTATGTGCGATTTTTACCTTTGTATCGCCTTCGGTGGCCTTCCTCGACGCTACATAGAGGACTCCGTGATCTATTTCTTTGGAGACGCTGGCCGGACAGTTTGACCTTACACTCATGCAGTCGACAACCCTAGAAGCTCCTTTTAGTCATCTCTTACGGTAGGCCGAGTAGGCCATAGCTCTATTCTGCTCCTAAGACTGCAAGGAAAAAAAACCTGGGTTGACTATGTTACAAATTTTAAAGTCATATAGTTTAAAAATGGTAGGATTGTGTTGATGTCTTTATTTACAATTGCAAGAGTACTCGCATTATTATTTTAGAAGGCATAAAATAATAACCAAATATGTAGTGTATAATAGATTATGTACCTACTCTCAAGTTTATTCTCATTCTCTATCGATTTCATCCATCTTTAATCCAATTATCTTCATCATATTTAATTTTCATAGCACTGAGAGAGAAAATGAAAGTAATGAATGAGGAAATGTTTCAGCACAAAGACTTTTGTTCAGTGATAGCCTCGATTCTTTGCCAGGATACATATCCGGCTATATGAATATCCGGTTTATAATAATTCAATTTAGACACGAGTATCTCGGAATGTAGGACGGAAATCCTTTCGAACGAGGTTAGTTTTCATATTTAAGTGCATAAAGTTAAAAAGTGTTATAAATTTATAGTTTTAAGTTTAAAGACTACTGCCCGTAGGGCCATAACAAGAGGGAATACGACGCCGGCTCTTGTGCTTTCTGCTGCACATGGTTGTCTTATGGGTGACATATGTAGTTATGTACTAGTATTATATTATGTGTACTGTATTAGTATTATACACAACTTTGACAAAATATCTAAATTCCTTACTGGGGGACTATGGCAAAGTTTTCACGTGGGCAAGTTGATCCTTTATAAGGACACTCCGGTATCATGTTCACAACAGTTTTCAGAATCATTCTCTCCAAATCTTGGTAATAGTTTCAATAGAATTTCCGTAATTTATATAAATAAATTTTAAAATATTCACAAAAAAATCCTGATTTTTATTCCACTGGCCCATTGATTATATTTAGGTATAGGTCCATATTGCATACGCTTGTCAGATTTAATTGAAGGAAAGAGGAACGGATCTAAAATTGTTTGATTTATTTCTTCGTTTGGAAGACAATGTTCTTTATATGGAGGAATAATAATATAGCCTAACGCTGCATTTAATTTTCCTTAAAAGATACAAAGTTTAATTACGAAATATATTCACAAAACATGTAAATTTCTGATTCGCTAATGTCTTATAAATTATTTATTTGAATCGCTTACATTCCTATGAAAAGTACATTGATCTACTTTAAAGACTTTGACTTTTGTGGACATGATCTACTTGAAATACGTGCTTTGAAACATAATACGTTTGTCATGTGACTATTGGAATTTACCCTCAAAAATGTCATCATGTAGACAAGTGGGAGTGAAGGTTTGGGGGATTTCGCATTTTTGGGATTGAATTTGTATTTTATTTCTACTGGCTAGTAACTAAGTAAGGAGTATTCTTTTTGTATTCGTTTTAATGTTTATATAATTATACCGATATTACAATCTGTCAATTGAGATTTCAGGATAATAGTGCTATGTGTTATATTTTCACCGTAAAGTAATTCTGTGTTACGATGAAGGGGTGCGTATGCCGACTGACTTACATATGATGTAATAAACAAAATACGTATAAATGTAATAAAAAAAAAAACTTATACGAAGAAAAAAAATCCGCTGAGTTTCTTGCCGGATCTTCTCAGTTGAGATCGTATTCCGATTTAGCGGTTGTGTAAAAATAATCGAACGAACGGACACTTTGTGAGTGCCTACATAAAAATAGAGACATTCCATTTTATTTGAGGCGACCATTTGAGTCCGTAGGACTGGCAAGGCTTCCGATATTGACTTCTAGTAGAATGTCTTCGACATAGAAGTGATGTCCATGGCCGGCGTGACCATTTATTTATCATCAGGTAGACTGAATTGCATCAGATGACTCTACAGCTACTTGAATCTTATGAACTAGTAACATTGTTAAAACATCAGAACACAAAACCCGACTGCTTAAAACGATTTTTTTGTTTATGATGATATATATTTAATGTACCTTTTTTCCTATATCCAGGCGCCGTTTAAAAAAAAATATAGCCTATGTCACTGCAAAGTGAGACTATTCTAATTATATGTCATACGTCACAATCCGTCAAGCCGTTTGGGTTGTAGCGCGCGCCAAAGAAATGGACATACAAACAAACATACATACGAACGCTCGAAAAACATTATCCTCCTTCTGACACTGTCGAGTAAAAACCAATAGGTTTTTACGTGTTTTATGCAATAGCATAAAACACGTAATAAAACACTGTATTTTTTCTTAATTTCACTTAAAAATTATTCAAAAGAATAAACATTAATCACCTTACTTAATTTAATTACCGCTCCCTCCTCGTAAACCGAGTGCTTGTTTCGTGTAAATCGGTACATTGCTATGCCGTGGCGTCACCAACCCGCCAGACTCGCAGGTGCCAATCCGCATACTCATTTGCATTCCTGACACATTCAAATTCAACTCTGTTTTACTACTTATTACCGCTAGTATTCATTAAATTCTTATACAGTAAGTTTAGAGTTCTTTAGGTGTCATGATTTTTGGCCAGAGAACATTTGATGAGCAATATTGATATGCTAATTTAACTGTATATCTGTAGGTATCAATGAGTACAGTGATAAGTTACGCTTTCTAAACTCGTAATCCGACACTAGGATTTTCTCCTGTGTCGTGGGTACCATGAACACACACGAAGACGAATACACAAACACCCAAACCCAGATCAGAAATCTAAATTCGACATTCAGATGTCTGTCTGACCAGGGATCGAACCCGGAACCCACTGCGTGTCAGACCAGTAAGGTGACGGTTCCGCCACGCGCGTCATAACAATAATCGTTAGTCGGAGTGCTTATTGATGTGAAAACGAGACTTATGTTATGAATTTAATTTGCATATTTGCTGGATATCATAACGAGAGTGGTTTGATCTGGGAGACACACATTCTAGCGTGAATCATTCTTGCGTTATCATCGAAGCTTGTGGTTCTTGGCTAACTTTTATATGAGATGACCATATTAGCCCACGGGAGAAGTAACATGTATGATTTTTCTTTAAATCCCTTGTTCTGGATTATGGTTGAAGTTACTTAAGATGTCCATGGGCAGCAATGAGCAGTAACCATCAAGTTGACTGTATGCTTGTTTGCAATTTTAATTATTGCCATAATTAATTTAAGTAACTGTTATTTCATAGGTTTAATTTGTCCCCAGGATAGTCTATTTTGTTATTCTAACATAGGAGTGTCGAATCTCAAAATTATTTGAGTTCTACCGCCGTCTCTCTTGTACCACACTCTTCAAAACACAACAGTATGAAGTACTTTGCAAGTATAGCCACAAATTTGGTTTCCATACTTTTAGAGTAATATTTTTTGCCAATATAAGATTAATTGACGTGCCAATTTGCCAAGTCGATTTGCTGCTAAAATAACATTAATTTTAATAACAATAGCACTAGGTGATTCATATCTCACAGCCTCAGTGCACAATACACGCCTACGGTAGGGCTAAGCTTAAACGGTAGTGTCAATGAAGAATCGACGAGGCAACCAGTTACTATTGAATAATTGATCTGAGTGTTCTAATAAGTAACTGTAGATTTGTAGCACACTTGCATCCAATTAACTTAGTGTGCGAAAACAATACTATGTTACTAGTTAATACATGGAAATATGAACAAATTTGAAATGTGTTGTTTTCCTGTGTACACTGTTCTGTACATCTTTTATCAGAATGCCTCCAGTTCCAAGTACTCAGTTACACCTAATTATCAACTAATAAAGAATATATTTAAAGGTGGTAGATTACCACCTCCACACCTATTTTTAGCGAGAAGCAGTTCTTGCGTTTTGGTGGTAGAGTATGGTTGCCGGCTCACTTATATATGAGGCGACTATCTTAGTGCTCAGATAGAACCTGTGTTCTATATGACGTTGCTTACAATCCATAGGCCGCAGTAACCACTTACTTAGTTCTTCGTTCTTATACAAAAATAGGTACTGTCATGAAACCAGAAAAAGGTCAGGCACGTTATCATTTCATTTCGATTGGACTATTAACTTTGAATACTGAAATAACAAAATTACGAAAGCAATATGGAATTATAAACCTACAATTAATAAGTTGTATGGATTTAGTTTACTTTACATAATAAAGATAAATATTCCGATCCATTATAATATGAATCGGTATTTTTATTTTACATGAATATTGGATCTGCATGCGTTACGTTGCGTTGCGTTGTATACCATTCGATCAGCGTGGTAAAATTAATACTTTACATATTTTTGTTATATTTTTAATAAATCTAAGACGAGTTGGTTTCTTAACATTTTTTTCCGATTACGTTCAATGAAGCAATTTAATTCTACGAATATAACTTCGTAAATTTAGAGATGCACGTCACAGATTCGAACTCTGGCCCTTAATGTAAGAGGTCGAGGTACAAACTGTTAAGCTAGTACTGCTTGTTCATCATATATACTACTAGGCATGTCTGTTACTAAGCAATAACTCTTCAATTACAACTAAAATTCTAGAATATTCAAAAGCCATTGCAAACCGGATTTACATCCCCTCAATATTTCCCGCTATTTCGGCTTATCTCAATATTGTCGAGACACACCATTCACGGAAATGGCGCAGACCTTACGTAAATAGACATAAACATAATGTTCTGAACATAAATTATTCAATATAATATTACGGAATAACACTTGGACGGAATGACCGCGATAGAGTAGGTAAATCAATTCCAAAAAGGTATTGCGAGCGACAATTCTGGGGGAGTGGTGGTTAAATTTTGAAATTGAACTTTGCGATGACTATGCAATCCGTAGTAGTATTTGCCCTTAAATTTTAGCTCTTGCTTCACAAATGAACTAATACAAATTGAGGTAGAAACTTAAATTGATTAATATGGATATTATTGATAACTTTAGCTGTAATAAAAACTAGATAAACATATCCTCCCAATATAATGGAACTTGTGCTATAGCAATGGCGTTCAGCTGTGCGTAGTGTAAATTTAACATGGTCTAAAACGTAATACGTACACGTAAAGCGTATACTATTATAAAATGAGGCGCTCCAATTTAGTCGTCAAGCGTAATAACCTCAAGCACATGTGTCGTGAAAACTGATGATGCAATTATGTGTACGTTTAATACGATATTCAATAAAATTAAAAAAATTAAACAGAATATCTTGAGATATGTATCGAGGCGTGTATTCTCATTAGGAAGATGGTTGAAAGAATTGTATTGAGGCGTGTACTAGGGAGATGCTTGTGGGAAGTATTGTCTGAAACAAATAACTCTTAAAATCATAAGATGTATATCGATGATTCAGAAGTTCTGTTCAAAGTATTTAATTAGCAAATATATTTAATATTGGTTGCGAGCTGGTTAAATAAAAGATAAAATAAATAAATAGTTTATTGAATACATTTTATCGTAACAGATCATAGGAATGGCTGCAGTACTGGGTGCACTGATCTTAACCTCCAAGGGTACAATTTCAGATTATAATATGTATGGTGTAATATAATACATATGGTAATTAGATATTTAGATCCATTAACTAAACTGTAAGGTTGTCTGGAATAAATCGCTGATTAGCGATAAGATCGCCTTTTGTATTGTTTTAAAATTGTTTTTTCTATTGTTTTTTTTTGTTTGTTGGGTACAATAAAGTGTATTATTATTATAAATTACCGTATATAAGATTACCGTATTCTAGAATCACACATAGAGATACTAAAAAACTGGGAGCGGTTTTGATTTATTACCTCATTGCCTAGCGTGGCTACGCAGAAACGCTTTTACGATTTGCTAAGTGTACTTAGTCCTTTCTGTAAGCTTTTCATACTTTTCACATAGACCAGCGACTTACTTAAAGCCTTGGTAACTCCCGTGCAAGTAGGCCAATATAATTCAAATTTTACGACACAGTGTCTGTACGATAAATCTCGTTTAAATTAATAAATTACAAGCTATTATTATTTGTTTATGCAACGAGGTGGTTGTATATCACGAGTGTCATACTCCAGAACGGTTAGGGTCCAATACGTATTCCGTAATATGTAAGCTATGACCTTAACTGGTCTTAGACCTTGCGGTAGAATTTATTGAACTGTTGCAATGATTTATTATACGTAATAGAATTAGTAAACGAGCATGTCTCCTTCATAATGACGACCCGCGTGGCGGAGCGATCACCACACCGGGCTGGCATTCAATGGATCCCGGTTTCGATCCCCGGCCAGACAGAAATGTGAATAATGAGTTTAGATTTATTTTATGGGTCTGGGTGTTTGTGTATTCGTCTTTGTATGTTCTTGGCACCCACAACACAGGAGAAAATCCTACTGAGGGGCTATGAGTGTAGAGGTTAAGTGTCGTGGGTGCCATGGACACACAAATACGAATACACAAGCACCCATACCCAGAACAAAAATCTAAACTCATCATTCACATTTCTGTCTAGCCGGGGATCGAACCCGGGATCCACTGCGTGTCAGACCGGTATGGTAACCGCTCTGCCCCGCGGGTTGTCAAATTGTTATCTGATTTCTTTTAATATAGGCTTATAATATATATAAATATATAACAGAGAATGGTAAAAATGGACGTCTTTAACCCTGCGTTAAAAATATTTTATTTTACGTAAATAAAAGATGTCCGACACATCTTTAATATAATATATTCAGGATACTCCTAATGTTTAAAAAAGAATTTCTCTTATGCCTTTAAACCAAAACATAGTGGTACGCTATAAGTTACATGAATTTGATGGTAAGTTTAATGTACCTATTTAATTTTAAGTACCTTATGACAAGAACTCAAAGTTGAAATGTCAAATAGTTACGTTTAACCTTACACACACTTTGTCGTATTATAACACAATGAATGAACTGTTTGTTCAGAAATTAATTTATCCCTGATAATTAATAAGGTATCGTCAAAATGTCTGTCGAAATAGGTACCAAACATGACATCGTAGTGTTTAGAGGACTACTCTAATAGTTATTATTAAGGTCCGGTATTTTTTTATCTAACTGCGTGTCTGCGACAGAAGGAGGATAATGTTTTTCGAGCGTATGTATGTTTGTTTGAATGTATGTCCATTACTTTGGCACGCGCTACAGCCTAAACGGCTTGACGGATTGTGACGTATGACATATCATTGGAATCGTCTCAGTTTGTAGAGTGACAAAGACTATATAATAAAAAAATGGCACCTGCAAATAGCGGAGAAGGGCGGGGGGAGAAACGATTATTTACTATTACGACAATATAGGTATCAAATGATAGCTATGTGTGAAACTTATAATACTTTTAGTTGACTATTTTGACAAAAACTCATATAAACGTTAAATTAAATATTAATACATCATCATGAGCAAAAATTTCGTTATAAGCAGTCAGTTTTTTGTTTTAATGCTTTTAACGATGTTACTAGTTTCTGATTATGGATATGTATTATACAGTAGTAAGACACGTTATAACAACTGCTATATAAAGCTCATAGGTGCCGACGATGTCGATCCGTTTTATGTTTCTAAGGCTGTTTTCATATTAGCGAATTAAGCTGAAAACATGTTTTTTGATTTTTGGTCTACTATTTTGTTTGAATGGCGTCAGACATCAGACTTTGATGTAAGTACAACCATGGCCTAAACGTCGTCTGTACCATGTTGTGTCGGTCTTGAATACAACTTCCTCTCATAGCGTGGATTTCATAGAAGGCACTTAAGGGACAAAATCAAGGAGGTGATAGCAGAATCTTTTTGTGGACCTCAAAAGGCTTATTATGAGTAGATGAATAGCCTAAAAATTTACGCATTTTCATTAAAACTGAAACAATTAAAATTACCCCTTTACAATAATTAAGGAGGATTTTTCAAAAACAAATAATGCCGTATTAGTAATAACGTGTTAGTAATATAATAAAGGCGAGAGTTTGTGAGGATGTATGTGTGTTTGTTACTCTTTCGTGCAAATTCGTTGGATTTCGCTGCAATTACGATACCCATTACCGTGTAAACATGACCGAAGCGAGCGGAGTCGCGGGAATTAGTTATGTAGATATTAAGTTAGTTATTAAATAATTCGTGTAAGTAATTGTACATCGTGTATATTTGTAGAAATATGGAATCTCTCAGGGATTCTGTGATTACACATTCATAAGAGTTGATCAAAATCAAAAAATATTATTTACAATACTTTGCAGAACATCTAATACTTACACCAAAATACCACATAATATACGATGAAAACGCTGACCCGATTCAAATGCCTTCTACTCAGTTAAGCTGCTTAATCGCCAACCAATGTGTAGTGAGACTTACCGAGATCTGTCCGGGACACGATTGATGTGAGGTAGATTGCATCATTGCTGACGTCACTTACGAGGCATTCCGATAGATATTCGAGCTGGCTGTACAATTGCGAATAGAAATTTAAGCATGCCCTTCAATACTGCGAAGTGACTTAAGTATTCCTAAAGCCTAGTCGATTATTGGGATTAAGTTATCGATTGATCGATTTAAATGGAATCGATGTTTTATAACTTTATCGTTTTTTAGAATATATGCGTTAGTTATAAACAGCAATGTGTTGATCAATGAGCCCTGCTAGTTAATAGAAAAAATCAAAAAGTAATGTATGCAGAATTTACTTCTCGTTATTATTTAGATATGAAATGGTAATCATACTTTTCTTAATAATAATATACTAACTGATGATTATTCATACATTTCGCGATGATGTTTACAAGACATTATCAAAAATTGTATAATATTTTTAAAAGATGAGTAAGTACCAAATTTAAGCACATTCAAATTAATAAAAATTTCCATGTATGCAAAATCGTTATGAATAGTAAGTTATTACAGATTTTTATGAATGGAAAAACATTTATAAAACCAAAAATGTTATTAACACTGTATATTAATTTAGTAGGAGTAATTTTCTTAGCAATTTGTCTGATATTATTTCCACTACAATAAAAACAAAAAATGCTTCCGTGGTTCCATATTACAATATTTAATTTAAACCCAAACACTTGGTCGGGTTTCGATCAAATCGATTAATTGCCCGACACGGCCCGACACCACAGGCCCTTACTGTATCATTTACAAGTACATAAATCACACGGTATAATGAACTGTGATACACTAAATACATAGTTAATGGACACACAATTGAGTCTCAACTGCCGGCCAATGTTGATTTAGTAATTTATTACTAAATTATTACCATTGTTGTATAAATTGTTACGGGTTATTACGGAAGAAATAAAAGTTCAATTTATTTATTATATTATCATTCATATATGTAATTTTAATAATATTTGATCATATCACATATTATATCTATCTCGTCAACCCATTATTGTCCCTCTGCTGAGCACGGGTCTTCTCTCAGAGTGAGAGAATTTTAGGCCATAGTCCACCGCGCTGGCCAAGTGCAAATTAGTAGAC
>DWNE01001291.1:0-22663 GCA_018249875.1 Cecropterus toxeus | reverse complement strand
GAGAGCGGGGCATGAGACGGGACCGGGGAGGGAGACCGCATTCCTACCGTTCGTCTAGTTAGCTTGGTCAAGTAGCACGAGTACTCGTACTTAAAGCGTTAGAGTTTTACTTGATTAATAATAACTAGCCGTGCTTCGCCACGTGAAAAAAAATAGGTTTTACTCGCTATATGAAAAGTGGTAAGAACCTCCGGAAAATAAATGTTAACCTCGTATATATATGCCACTAAAGTTTGCTATTTTTAACGGTTGTTTGTATTTAAAATGGGAATATGAAGCTGAAACCAAAGTACACCCTTTGGCGACGTGACGGTGGCGTCACTAAGAGAGTATCCATCTTTAAATAGCAAAAAATATTGAAATTAGGAATAGCCTATAGACTGAACACTTAAATAAGCTACATCCATGCAAAAATTCATCTAAATCGAACTAGTGGTTCTTGCGTGATGAAAATGAGATGGTGTGTGTTACTCATCTCATTTTTAAATTAAGTACAGAAGAATTATATATTAGTCGTTTAAAATTAGTCTTGTAGGATACATCATTTATTTACGCATGTGTATTACGTGTGTATTACAAACTAATTTGTGGTGAGACCAGGTCAGGCGACTTTTCACTGTCGGTAGTGTTACAGAGTAACGGTGTCGCTTTACAAATGCCCTAGAACAGGGACTCTCAAAGTTAATTCGACTAACGCATATTTTTATGATCAATTATTATCTAGCGCCCACGGATTGTCAGCTTAAAAATTACAGCATATAAGTTTTCAAGTTATTAAAGTCAAGAATTTTATTAGGATAATAGTTTTATTCTAAACAATAAGTCCTTTTCATTTCAACCTGTACAATACCTCGCGGAGTCAAATTTATAGCTACGGTTGTTATAAAGATACAAATCAGGCATTGCCTTCCCTAATTTTCTCTAAGCAATCCATGGCTAGTAGATCTTAAGTGCCCTACAAGTGGATGTTTTTACTCACATTTAGAATGACCGTTGTCGAGCAGCGGTTGACAACCTTTTTAACGAGACATACTACATAGAAGCTACTTGCATGAGGCGATGGAGGACCGCATTAGGCGATAAAAAATGTTGTCAAGAATAAACAAAAATTGTCTCCGTTTGTTCCCAAAAAAAAGCCTTCAAATATGCAAAAGGGTCGCGGACCGCGGGTTGCCGACCCCTGCTCTAGAACTGGGCAGCCTCCAAGGCTTACATGTTTACTCAGAAAATGCTCATGCGTGTAACTCTATACTATTGAGTGTGAAATAATAAGTGCAATGTGTTCAATGATATGTACAGTCTTTTACTGGAGCCACCCCTAAAAATATAGACTTTAATATAATTAATTAACAATTTTATTTAATATCGGCCGTACGGCTATATTAAAAGAAAAAACGTTCACTTATACATTTGACTGAGTTTAACTGTTACTTTTTAATAAAATACATAACAACAAAAAAAAAATTAGAATAAGACAAAAACGGTTGGTTTACTAATAAAGCGATAAATAAACATTAATTTTAATTTTATCATATTATAGTTTCGTGCGACCACGTGCGCTCTTTTTAACTGACTCCATTTAATTCGTATGTACCTATTTTTTAAGTTTCTTTTCCATTGAAGAATCTTTAGGGTTAAAACGAAAATATCATCACACACGAAGTAATGATCACTCTACATCGATTTCCATACTAAAGTCCAAGGAGTTACGGCGAATGAGAGCCCGGATCTAGTTCAATATCCATTGATCCGAATTCCCATTTGATGAGATAAATACTTCCGTTCTAACGAAACGGCCTATTTCACATGTAATCTTTACGATTTTATATTTTCCCCTACATTGACAGCCAAAGATGATGAAATATAGATTTATATCTACGGTATAGGTTTTGTGTCTACAACTGTCTTTTGTCTACATATTTTATTAGTTTTGACGTTTTAGCTAATTTCACATAAGTAGTTTAGTGGTTTTAATGCAATTTAGACTGTAAATTTAAAACTATAATGAGTTGTAGACGCAAAATTTAAGTTTAATACATAAGTAGTCCAAATCTTTACATTTCCTTGTTTAAAGCGTTATGAGAAGAACATTATTCAATGAATTGTACTACCGTAATGCTGCTATTCAGGCTGTGTTCCGACTTATTCCGATTCGGAAGGGTTACAATCAGAAACATATGCATATGACTGCGATAAATGAATAATAACACAACACAAAAATGCAATATTTTTAGGAAAGTCGGATAAAAATTAAACAATGTTTTTTATTTTCATCTTTTTAACGAATTAAGTTAAAAGGTCATTAAAAGACCACAGTAGAGTAAGCGCACCAAGTTTTCATATTAAAATAATGTAATAAGGAAAAAACTATGTGTTTAACTAAAAATTAATGAATTGTCTGGTTATGCAGCGATATCATAATTGGGGTAGTAATAGGTATCCATGGCAAAATGTGGGCATAACAATCAATAATTAGATTATACTTTTGCTACTTATATGAAAAAAAGTATATCAACTGGGTTTGATCGACCATTATTACGTGGCGCTGAGGTCCAGGGGCCGCATAAGTTTGCAAATAAGGCCAATTTGCCATAACATAATATTTACTACTTGTCGGTCTGTCATTACTTTGATTTTGATTTTTTTTTTCATAGTTTATATTGATAATAAAAGGTACTGGTAAATAGCACACCCGGGGTGTTTAGGTGTCAAAGCCGCTGTCAATACCTAATAATATAAGCAACTAAATTTATTACTTAATTGTTATTGAATTAATTGAACAAGTTAAACTATATTACAATTATCTAATTTAACTAATATGTTACTAATATTGGCGTATTAAGGTAGCGGATCGGTTGATTTCGTTCGAAAATAGAAATAGAAACGTTTAAATCAGTAAAAGATATAAGAGATGGTAAAAATCGCGGTTTAAGAATCGCAGCGCATCGTATTATTAATGTTCTTTTTACGGTCTTGGCCTCTTGCATTTTAGCCCAACTTGAATAACTTTCATCAATTATACATATGGCGATAGTTATCCATAGACAAAGTTACTCGATTGGAACACCGCAAGACTAGAGAGAGCAACCGTTGCTTTGACTGAGCTCTGGAAAATACCTACATGCTAACAATACTAACATCAAACTTTTATTATATTTTACAGCGCGTCCGCTACCGCCTTAACACTCATTAAATATAGTTATTTTAACTGCAGTTAATACGTCTATATAAAATATGTTTATTTACTAAATGCGTCAAAACCAGATATAATGTAGGTATACTAAATAACATCTGGTTTTACTACAGATATACATTTTATTCGCACATAAATCAGATGCATAGAATATTATATACGTGGAAATAGATGCACATAATTAAAACTATAATTAGTATAATTTGTTAACTTAAGAGATTACTTTTATGCAATTATAATGTATTAATTATTAATTGCATGTGATTAAAATTCTTATGTCAAAATATTTTAAGATTTTTTTATATAGGTAAGATGTCCTTGTTGACCAAATGACGTCACTAAAAATTAACATGTATTTTAAATTATGTCTACGTTTCAATAAATCAAATATCAATACTCAAATTAAAATTAGACAATATTTTAAATATATTTGTTAGTGCCGCCGTCTTAGGGTTATTGAAATGTTTATATTAAATTAGGCTTGGAAAATCTTAATAAAATTTCATAAAAAATATAGTAAAATTTTAATAATAATATAACTGCTGCGCACTTACCAAAAAAGTACCAATAAAAGTTTCACAACATGGATACAACCCACTTATATTCACAGTTAGTAGGTGAAGTCCTAACACAATAAGTCTTGTACTACTAAAATGCAAAACACAAAAAACTAAATTCACTGATGTATTTTATTTTTACGAATTTGGTAATTTCGAAAATAGAACGCGCACGAAACGAGTCAACGAGCTACGCGCGCTACGTACGAGTCTCTACGGCCGACTGAGTTATTGATATTAAATTACAAATTAGGGTTTCAATTTGCTTATAATAATAATAACAATATCTTAATTCCGTAAAAAACAGTTTTTATTTCCTTAATTAATTATTTTATTTCTGTTTCAGGCAGGAAATATTTAAAATTCGAATACAGAATTTTAAAAATCTTTGTCTGTTGTGTTCACACGTATTGCATAAGGTTTTAGGCCGCGTATAATAAAATAGTAATTTGGGATTAGAACTCGTTTTGGATGGAAATTCTTGGAGCGAGGTATTTCATAACATTGGCTGCAATGCCAGCCCTTATAGTCATTATGATGAATATTTCGTAATTAGATACCGTTAAGACCGCGAAGGTAGTCACGTATGTAGGTTCTACATTCTTGAGGTAGGTAACGATCTGACTAATTAACATTATTTCATTATTTGTTAATACGCATTGAGATATTAAATATGTTTTAAATCTTTTAAATAAAAAATGTCTTCCATATAGTTTAGTTTATTATCTGTGGTAAGAAGCATTTATCCATGAATAATCAACTGCAGCTATTGGCGAATATAAAAGGGGGTTTAGAGGGTCCGAAGCCCATCCTTAGCATAGGCGATAAAGGCAATAATTTTTATATCTACATTTTTTTTTGTTTTTTTCCAGATCCCCCGTGTACAATGACAAAAAACTTTACTTATGCTTTTTTCGCTGACTACCACTCGACCATTGGATAATATCTGGTAACTGGAATCATTCTAAATAGGGCTCCGTTTTAATGGTGGTAGTAATAGTAATCAACAGCTAGAATGCTCATTTGCTGAATACATTAGTATTTAATATTTCTAAATTATTAATGTTATTAGCATGAAAACCCTATAGCGAAAGAATAACTTTTTAGGGTTCCCTACCATAATGGCAAAAATCGGAACTCTTATAGATTCGTCTGTCTGTCCGTCCGTCTGTCCGTATGTCACCTAACCTATGAACCTATTAAGTCTATAGAGTTAAAACTTGGTAGACAAGTGTATTCTGTAAACCGCTTTCCGAATTTTGTACAAAAATGAAAAATATATTTAATTTAGGGGCGGATCCCCATACATGGAACTGAAACTCATTTTTTTTATCATATTGCATACATGTGTAGGATGTTTTCAGATAGTCTTCAAAAATGACATTGAGGTTTCTAGAATCATTTTTCCTCGAAGTCGATTGTTTGAGAGATAATCCCTTTCAAAGCAGTGAAATGTGTCCCCCCACCCTCGAACTTTTAAACTAAGAGTATGAAAAATCTGGATAAGATATAATTATGTTGTAGATGTCAAAGAAAAATTTTAACCAAAAATGGGCTCGAACAAGACACGGTAGAAAATTTTTGAGATATAGCACTTTTTCAGAAACCGAATAACATAACTTTGTAATTCATACAAACACTATCAAAAACAAACTTATATTGGTAGTTGGAAAACTGTTCAACTGCTGTATTTTCTCTTCAGGATTTGAGAATGATGAATGGAACCCTTCGCCTGCGAGTCCGACTCGCACTTGGCTAATTTTTTAATATGTAAGTAGCAAATGACCAAAGCAGTCCACCTGATGTTAAGTGGCCGCTGCCGTCCGTGGACATGTAATCAACGCCAGATAGGATCTGGTCTTACCTGAGTTTAGCCACATATGCGTTACTTCCCCTGAGGACTAAGTTGGAACGCCTCGGATGAGTGTATTGAGCAGAATTAAATGCGGCCGTGGTCCTTCCGGAGTTGAGCCACAAAGATTTCTACCATCTTCAAACTATGGAAGTGCAGGTGAGGAGATGTATTACCGAGTTTGGAACTTTAAAACAGATCGGTTTCCTTCTTTAACATTTCTGCACTATTACAATAGTTATGTAGAGATTAATGATAATTTCTAATACTGAAGTAGATATATCAGGAAGTAGATGGAATAAGATACTATAGCTATCTATATCCATCGGAACAAGGTTTCATTTTTTTTTAGGGGGGGCAAAACTTTAAAAATGCCCCCCCTCCCCATTGGATCCCCCCCCCCCCTTAAATTAAATTGATTTTATTTGGTTTTAATATTTGTTTTTATACCGGCAACAGAACTACATCATCTGTAAAAATTTCAACTGTCTAGCTATCACGTATTATGAGATAAAGCCTGGTGACGAACACACGGACAGACGAACAGCGGAGACTTAGTAATAAGATCCCGTTTTTATCCCTCGGGTACGGCACGCTAAAAATGACATTTTAGGAATGCGTTGTAGGTTTTTATATACGTAGGTGATCAAACACTACCATTATATATTTTGAAGTCGTCTGATGATTGTCGCAGGTGATCAAAGGGAACCAATGAGTCGCTTTTCGTCTTACTAATATCACCTTGTCCCTGTAGTTTCGGGACCAGAATAGGACTACGGTATCCTCTGCCTGTCGTAAGAGGCGACTAAAAAGGGGCTTCCGGGGTTGCGGGTGGTAAAAGTGGGAGCTGGTGCCGCCGTGGCATGTGTGCTCGCATGCCCGGGAAAGAGCCCGGAAGAGGGTATCGCGATCGTAGGACTCCGGTTGTGTTCCGTTGGAAATCCCAGAGTCCACCACACAACGCTGAGGACGGGTTTTTAGTACGGTAAAAATCTCTCCGTTGCTCCCACAGCATCGGGTACCTTTTGAAAGTTTTCCCCCTCGATACAAAAAAGGTGATATCACCTGGATGATCAAACTGAAATACCTACACCAATTTAATGTTCTTTAGTATATCAAACCTGTTTTATGGCATTACTTTAAATTAATGAAGCCATTTTTAGAATAACATTATATTTGACCTAATTGAGATGTGAGACTCAGAAACATGAGACGCACTTACATACATATATTTTAATAATAAATCATATTATGCCTTTAATATTAGTGTTATAATATATGTTAAGACCGAAAAATTGGCTACCAAGTCGAGATTATAAAATTTGAATGTCTACTTTAACATACGGTACCTACGAGTAGGTAGTAAATGTTACATTAAACGCATCGACATTTATGAATTTACAACCATAAGTAACTACTATAGTAAAAACACAATGTTAAATTTAAATAAATTCGATGTTCTTTAACATTGATTGTGTTTCTTCATAACGATAATTGTTTAAATTTCCACCCATCATTGCAAAATATATCGCAAAAACGTAAACAACGATTGTTTTGGAAAAAATGTACGAAATTCGTTCATAAGGGTACTAACTGTGATCTATCTTTGAGCCTGCCATTTTATTTTTCACTGATTTTGTCATTTTTGTAACCTACTAACGCCATCTGGTAAGCACTCTGTAAAACCACCTGTAATGCGAAGAAGCCATTGTAGTACACACTTGCTCTGTTAGATGTCATTGAGTACATAAAATATACTCGATTAACTACTTCATTAAAACTGCATTTTACACGTTTTTTTGTACTGTTAATTCATTCCTTTATGACTATAGATCTTAAAAGTAACGTGGTAATATAATGCCAGGAACTATTAAACAAAATCATTTATTTTCATTGTTTTATAATTATTACAGAATTTATTGGAATAATTTTCGAGACGCAAAATCCAATTAAAATGAAAAAAGAACGGAAATGACATTCTAAAAACCGAAATATTCATGATTCAAAATAAAATCTTGTACATCAAGTGTGTTAAATTCATTATTGAAATCAATTAATTTGCCAATGTTTTCCGAAAGAAACCTCATTATTAATATAATTCTTAACGGTAGGCACTCAATTAAATGTTGACGAATTTATTACTTGTCAAAACGTAGTTTTTCAAATAATTGCTACATTCATTTTTTTCTAAATGTGGAATGTCGATAATTTTGGAGTGCATCGCGTGCAAGAAAACGTTGCAAAAAATTAATCACAATCCGCGGGAGGTGTCGCAAAAAATGGTGAAGGTTACCAGCCGCCGATCCCGAACGCCAAATTGGTCGTTAGAGGAAAAGCAGTTTCTGCTGGAATTAATTAGGGAACGTAAAGAAGTGGTCGTTACTAAGAGTAATAACGGCCCCAATCATTCAGAGGAAAAAGATGTTGCATGGAATGAGATATTGTACCAGTTAGCAGCTAGATTTGGCACTAAATTCTCTGGTTTTTCGATTAAGAAAGTTAAAACTCAGTGGCAAAATATGAAACGCATAGCACGCGAGGAAATAATACTCAACGGAGCGTCGCTACTGAAATGCACAAAACAGTCGCAAGAGGTGTGTAACATATTAGAATCTCAAAATGCTGCTGATTTAAAGCTGGAAAATGAAAATGCAAATGTCGAAACTGCCATGCACACTGATGTTGAAATTAAAACAGAATCCATTGACGAGTAAGTGACAACTGTTTTTGTAATATTACTATAAAAGTTAATGTATTCAGTCCTACTTATTAATTACCAACATTAAGTAGATAAATGATTTAAATTTGTTACTTACATTATTTATTATTTTTGCCTTATGATATATTTATTCCAATCATGTATTAAATGTTATTGTGTTAGTGAGTAAAGCTTTTTTTATTTTATATTAGTAAATATGTAAAAATTAGTAATAATTATAAAAATGTATTTATTGAACAAATTAATATTTGTATATTGTTAGAATTAAGTGTGCCCTAGCAATAAGTAAGTAAGCACATTGATGAAACTCTGACTATATTCTTTCAGAGACATAACCCAGGGAAATGCCAGCTGCTTCAATAGCAGCATTGATATTCAAGAAAACACATCCATTGAATCTCATACTCTGCGTTCTTCTACATCATCAACATCAATGCCTTTAGAGATCAACGAGACTGATATACAGGATGAGGCCATAAACATTCAAGAAAATGATAATACAAGAAATGCATCTACATCAACTGATACTGACTGTTCAAATGAAATTTACAATTTAAGTAGTTTTCATAGAGAATTCAGTGATTTTTTAAGGTGGTAATCATTAAATAAATTAATGTCATCTTTATTCTCACATAAATAGTGCATAAGCATATCATTTTGTATTTACTTTCAATTTACAGATATTCAGTTACAGAGAAGGAAATTAAATTGGAAGCACTGAATGAAGAGAGACAGATTGTTAGAGCAATGAGAGAAACAGCAGAGCTAAATAAGATCATAGCTGAGCAGAGACTTAAACATGTCCTTTGGATCAAGAAACAAGAAATGGCGTAAGTATTTAATTATACTAACACGAAATATACAAAAAAACTATCTTTATCTACTAGTTTTAATTTAGAATTGCCCGCTGCTATTTCTTAGTATAGACAATGACATACTGCATTGTCTGTGGAAAGTTACGTTTAAAAACTTGACAAGAATCATAATGATAAAATACTTATAGCTATTTTATTTATTTTACAAATTGTTATTTTATTTATTATATGATTCTATTTTGCTTTATGATTCATAAGAAATACTTTCGACAATTTTATTTGGCAAGAACAATTCTTCAATTATTTTTTATATGGCAAGGTACTATAGACCAATATTAATAATGTCAAAATTATGAAATAAATTATCTATTTGTAATGTCAAGATAATTTGAAGGAAATTATTTCTGGAGTAATCATAACCTTTTTGCGTTAGATATTTAAGAGCATTTATTTTTAAAGCAGACATGAGTTTCTTAGCTAGAACACGATCGTCATTAATGCCAGCGATTTGTAATATGAGGTGAGATTTCTACTACCGGCTTGGGAGGTTACGCAATCTATGTAGTATATTTGAACGCTTTGCACATTTTAACGCTTTTATACGCATAATTTAGAAGCAAATAAAGCTTCCATATAATTTGTACCTTGTACGTAGCAAATAATATTACATATAAGTATGTGGAAACGTTTTGGTAGTTGTTACAATGAAATGTAGTATTATGAAACCCGCCATACTATTTGACCCCTAATATCAGCTTACTAGATTATTGCAATTGTTTTATTTTACTACAATAACATAATACAAATTACATCATCATGAGGGTATTTTAGGTTTATTTATCATGTCTATACAGAACAATACATGCATATATACTTAAATAATTTATTTTATCATTACAAGCTGAGTACATTACATATAGCTGGTAGGGAGGGTGTTAAAAAACAGTAAATAAAAAAATCTGTAAATAGATTCTAAGAACACGACAATTACAAGAACTAATCTTACTGATCTTGTTTCTAAGAACTCAATTGAGGGAGCAAGGTTCAAATCCCTGACACGCTCCACAGTTCTTTCTAAAAGGATGATGTACATATTAAACATTAACTATCACTACTTTACTGAAGGGAAACATTGTAAGGATGCCTACAAGTTTGTAATTTCACTGAAATATAGTTGTCTAGTTATATTATTAGCAAGTGAACTTGTTTTTAAGCAATATGTAATAATGCTAGGTTCAAATCAAAATATCGTCAAGTTCACTTCTTAAAAATGCATGAACTTTATATTATTTTTTTTATCAATATTTCCAAACATTTCTTTTTATTCCTTTCCTAGCATGAGATTAATAAGATATACATTGGTGCTTTCCTTTAACAAAGTACAAATATAATTATATCTAGACATACAAAAAAAATACTAAGGTACAAATTGCACCATAAAAACATGTTTTTTCAGAACACATACCTATGATGTTGATGCTTGCTTCTAAAAATAGAGTATAAATAAGTTTACAATTGCTTGCCAAATCTGATTCATATCTGTGATCTTGTGTCATTGTAATTCAATTTGCAGTGTCTCTGTGTATTTTGCTTTGTTTGCTCTGCCCTTTAATATTTAAATGTAAGTATTTTGAAATAGGGGTTCACAAATTATTCAATAAATTAAGCCTATTATTATGTGTATTGACATATCATCACAAAGAAAGCTAAATTAAATAATTATGTCTTATTATTGTTTTTAGATATTTATCTTTTAAAATATTGAATATTACAATTTTCATTATTCTCATTACATTTGTGTGAATTTCACTTTTTATTGCTAGGATTTGCTTGTATAACTTTGTTAATCTTTTTGCTATTTCATTGTGGACACAAAACTTGTTCATGTATTTCCATATCCAAAATTTGTCTAGATTTTGTTTTTACCTTGTAATAAAGTGAGTTATACATAGATTTGTAGTAGTGACCTGATAAATACTCCAATGTTAACAATGTATTAAATATATTAATTATGTTAAATCATAGTTAACGTACCTTAAGAAAAATCTATTTATTTCATGTTTTTGTCATTAACTTATTTTTTTCTAGAATGTATTCCGGAGAGCCAGGATCTGGTGCTGGTAAGGGTGGTGGTGGCGGTGGAGCTATCCGTGAGGCTGGTGGCACCTTCGGCAAGATGGAGGCTGCCAGGGAAGATGAATACTTTTACAAGAAGGTGGGTATCGTAACATATATACATATATATATCTTAAATTAACAGTAATTCTCTTCTAACCACTTACGGCTTACTGCTATTGATAGTGGTTGCAATAGGCACCTAAATTTAAATTTTATAATGCAGTTTAAAGCCACAACTAAAACCTCTTAGTCTGAGTCTTAGCTCACCGATAGATGATATATTTTTTCACACAGTTAAAACTAGAACCCATCATTTATTTTTAATGGAAGTACTCTGTCCTCATAAGTGCAAAAGTGGTATTTCATAAGACTTTTTTTTTATTTGACGTATTATGGCTTTGGATAGCATAAAAAAATTATGCACCTTATGATCTAAGCCAAATAATGGGAAATTAGTTTAAACATATTACAAAACTCATGTGAAAATATCCTTTCTCTCAATTAAGTTTGCAATACATGGAAACAACTTTCACATAAACTTACTTCAAGTGAGGTGCCACTTTGTGATTCTGACCGCCGTACTGCTCTAAGCTTATCTTTTTTTTTTCCATGTTTATGTGTCAATCATTTTAACAATGTTTGCCATTGCAAGATAGGATTACTCAAAAATTATAGTTTGGAGTTAAAATTACTGAGTTATCTCACTGCATGAGCTACTTATAATACAGTATTGTTTATATCTACTGTTGCCTTTAATGTCATTTGAATTTTGCTAAGACAATTGTATTGCTTTACCTTAAAAGTATATGATAAAACATGTATAAGGAAATTCAGTTTTTTTTTTATAAATATGAAATAGCAAACGCGCAAGCAGCCCTGATGGTAAGTGGATACTGCCGCCCATAGACATTTATAAGCAACTTCATATAGAACAGGGATTCTACATGAAGTCGACCACAAATGTGTTGCTACTCCCGAGGACTGAGATGGTCGCCTCATATAAAAGTGTGCCGGCAACCACACCCTTCCACCGAAACAAGAAATGCTTCACGCTAGAAATAGGTGTGGTGGTGGTACTTCTCCGGTCGAACTACGATGGTTCTACCACCTACCTACCAAGGTAATACTTCTATCATATTTAAATTGTGTCCAAGTTGTAGTGTGAAATCCGGAGGCATATCTAAAGGCGTAACAATGAATGGGTGGATGGATGCATGTTTGCTATTTCAACAAGCATAAATTACGTGCATTCAATACATAAATTACATCCATCACATTCAAATACTATACATATTCTACTGTATTAACTGAATTCTTAAATTATATTATGGCTTTATTTATATAATCAAACTATGTATTTAAAATATATATAAATACTTTAATCAATCTTTGTATTTAATTTATAAATCCTTATTGATTTGTATGTTTTTTACAGCAAAAGGAGCAGCTTCAGAACATCAAGGGGCATTTGGACAAGGAGATTTCCTTCCACCAAGAGCAGATCAAACGTCACGAGGATGCGATCAGGCGTCACAAGGAACAGATGGCCGAGATGAATGAGAAGTGAATGTAACAATATATAGTAGTCCACAAGCAAAAATATTACTTAAACATACAGTGATTAAGGCATACTTATAACATGTGTGATTTTTAACTTCGATTCATTTTTTTCGCACTTATTTTGTTTAGTTTCTAGTGTTGGAATAAAAATATACGACTATAAATAAGTACTACTGTTTGAATTTTTGTACCCCTTATCCAAAACATTCGTTTGGTGCCTAAAATGTCTGTGTTGAATTTAATTCATCTTACTTTTTTACAAATTGCAGTGAAATTTCGTGGACTTATAAGGCAAATACTTTTGTTTTTAACGCTTAACGCTGATGCTTGCAGCATGTGACAGACGCTTGAGGCAAATGTTTACTGGCCCTTGGGTTAAGTGTTTATATTTTGTTGCTGTGAAAAATTAATGTATTAGTAAAGTATATCATTCCTAGCATTTCATCTCAAGTACTTTTAGTCTTTGTTGTTTTAATAGTCGAAACTAAAATTACGTATATTAGAAATATTAATTTTGCTATACGCAAACAATGCGTATGTGAAATATTTTTAGTAGGTATTACTACTGAATGTAGATGTCGCTGCATTTTGTACAATTATGTGGCGACATCTAGTTTTAAGAACTAGAGTAATTATAGTTTCCGTATATTTCAACAGATGGCACTCAATATCTCTAGGATAGATGTTTAATAAAATAACAAAAAGGCCTTTGATGTGCTTTATAAACAATCATTCAAAACGATATTATTTTATTGTATTTAAATAGAACATGAAGAACTCCGTGAATGTTTACTTTTTCAGATGGATTTTCAAAGGAAACGGGTACTTTTTTTCATTTAGCATTCAATCTAGATTCTAGAGTATTGTGATGACACAGGCAACCATAGAAAAGACCATCATGACAGCGTATGTTTTCATCGGTTTATTAAAAAAATAATTAAATATTTGGATTTTTTTTATTTTCCAACAATACATTATATAATTTTTTGTTATGAAATAAACGAATATTGCATGGCATTACAATAAAAAAAGTGTCAACGGGCCTATTGTTAAATTTCATATGGCATAATGGCATTAGCTTTCTTTGCTACATTATAATGCGTATTGGAAAAGTGTAGAAACAGATAAAGGCGCGTAAAAGCAAAAATGGCCACTACGACTACGAACTTACGCATTTTCGTTATTGTGATATACATAATATATATTATAACTACACACAAGACAAGGAATAATTTTGTTTGTAAGTAGTAGTTATTATTATTATAATAATGTTAGGCAACATCATATTTTCCACAAAAAATGTAAAATAGGTGGCTCGATTTAATGTCTAAGGAAGCAAGTCCTTGGCGAGATTCCCTCAATAATTGTTTTTTTTTAATATCAACTATATATATTCTAAAAACGTAGGTACTTATCTCATGCTTTACACGTCCTATCAAACTTATTATATATATTTTTTTATCTATCTGTATAGGCTAATTAGCTCATCAAACGAACGGTATGTCTCCGGACGAAGGAGAGAAGTTTGAAAAAGGACATGTAATACGGGTACCTAATATTTTTGTGTTGCGGAAACACAATAACCAATAACTTAAAACAAATATCTGATTGATTAACTCGGTAAACTGTATTCAAGGATAATTCCAGGTATTCAATATATCAGCAGTTATTTTTTTATTAATGTTTGTTCCTCCACCGCCCTGCATTGAGGCAGCGACTGCGCAGAAGTGGGACATGAATAGGTTTGCAGCGGTCTTTAATTCAATTATTTTTCTTACATGACAGATTGCATATAAAATTGTCACTGTTTTTTTCTCAAGTCTTTTCAGCAGTACTTCGCAAATGTTCTCCATTGCAATCAAATCCAAGGTTTAAAAACTGTTTTTCAGCAATATCCTATTTCTGGACTAAATATACGCCTGCAAAAAACATCAACTGTGATTAATGGAATTATAGGTACCTAGTAATATCCCGCGACTTTGTCCGATTGATTTTTAAAGGCAGGCGATTAATAAAAATTTACTTCAACATTCGCGGTTCGATTGCGACGGCACCAACTGTATCGACGGTTTCATGAAAATTGACAGATCTTCATGATTTTATGAAACTTGATTGAAATTGACTGAATTGGATTGAATCTGCTGTACGAATATAAAGAGTTTCAACATATTTGCCAGCAGTTAGTCGTAGTTTCAGCGATATATCTTCTATCAACATCAGACAGGTTTCCTGTTCTTTATTGCGTAGAAGTGTCTTCCGAGCGTAGGAAGGATGAAAAAAAAACATAGCTTGAGCTGGTCATGGTCACATAACAAATATATATACACTAAAAGCAAAGTTTGGTGAACATACTTTTTTGAAACATTAGTTTGTCACTTAAGTGAGAAATGGATGTCTCTAGGACTTGGGTAAAATACTTAACATTTAGATTTATTAAATTAAGAACCGCGTGATTATATATATTATATTAGCGAAATTCTTATCTGTGAGAAATTACACTACAATAACTCTTAATAATTGAGAAATTTACGTCGTAACATAAATGATGGCTACAATTTAGATAAATTTTGCACAAAAGTGATAAACTGATAGACCCTTTTTCCAGGCTTTAAACTATTTCCGCATATTTCGACTCCTTTAGACAGGTACTTCCTCCTTTATGTTATTGGTATGGAGATATGAATAACTGAATAAAAAATTGGATTGTTAAGTAATGAATTCCGACGCCAATAATAAAAGCCAGTTGGGAAATTTAGTCGTGGAAGCTATAAGTGTAGTTGTATTGTGTAATATGGTGCCTCCTCAGAAGATTTATTTACGAATATGATTAAATGTTGTGTTTAATACCACACTATTATGGTGTAGGTAAAGCCCTTACTTCAAAGGCATAGTACAGACGGTCGTCGCCCCAGCAAATGATATTATTTTAGCCGGCCCTGTACAAATTTAGAACAACTGCGATCCTTACTGGTTGCAGAGTTGCAGTTGAGGCAATAATAAGGGCACCGACCGAACCCGCTAATTAATGTGCGCGTGCACAGTAATGGAGAGTTAATTTTTGTTACACGAGTTAACAGTTTAATACAACTGAACAATTTGTACACTGTTTGGTGAGATCGAATGTAATAAATCGGAATGTTTAACGCGAAATAGAGCTTCATCGACCATCGGGCGACGACCGAAAGACGGCCCACATCAACGAAGTTAGCTGCGAGAAGTGTGCGGGGCGCGCGCCTTCAACGCTCCGAAGCGAGCTCCAAGCGCCGCTCAGTTTACTACAAACTCAAATCGACACCGCATGTCGTTTCGCGCATTATTGTGACCGTGTGTATAGTGTTAGTGAAATAACATAACACCAAATTGTTTTGTGCCGTGATATAGAAGTGAGGTGTAACACTGCTGGAGCGACGAGGCCTGTTTAATTTGTTGTGATGCAGTTAAGGATATACCTATGGCTGTCTTGTGTAGCCCTCGCAGGATACGTACGAGCGACAGAGGTAAGGGGGACCGTCTTTAAACGCGGCATTTCGGCTTTTTGTTGAACCGGCAGATGGGTGCGACAGACCGGTATTGTAGTCTGCCGTGTCTCAAAACTACAGAAGTTGCATGAGTTCTTGCGTAACTTTCAATGTCAACAGTACGTCGGTCGGCTAGTGCAATCCAAAGTGTCCTGTAATGCCGAGAATGTAACGGCTAGAGTTACCTGCGTGTCCGAGGATTGAAATTGAGCGTATTATTTATCGTCGCCTTGAACGTGCAGTAATCGGCAGGTAAACAATCGTTATCGGCGATCGCTTCCCATCGATTGGTTGTCTGTTATTTTGTTACAAGGCACGCTATCGTATCGTGTGTGCAGTGTAAACACGATTAGATCATGCACATGAATGGGAGCACGAGGCCGCGACGCCCACGTTAGGGAGAAAGCAAGACTGGTGGTAAACCCGTCAGGTCAAGCGCAGCTGCGTGGACCATGCACTGTTTGTACAATAAGAGACGTTTCATTTTATAATGAAAGTATTTGTATAAACTCCGTCAAAACAAGCTTTTATTCTGAATTACTGCCTGTATTATTACTAGCCTAGATAATTCTTAGAGCGAATGACTTTTGTATATACAATCGGCTGTACTTCAAGTGATGTTACTTTCAAAATTTGAAAAAGTCATAAATGTGATGATTGCTAACTAATTTTAAATTTTAAAACTGAACATGATTAACATAGTATTTAAGTCTGTACTAGCTTAGACAGACTTAAAGGCCCTAAAGCGAACATCAACAGATGATCACTTGAAATAAAGACCACGTGTTTCGAGTCTCAATAAAGGTCAAGCTTACTTAATAGAGTCAGTAAATATGTAATACACTTATGTAGCTTTTGTTGCTCTCTTTGAACCTAACCTAATTAGTTGCCGTATCTCATTTGTACGGTCACGACGCACGAAAATGGGTCACGTGAAAGTTTGAGGAGTTCAATCAACATTCATTTGTATTCTACAGTTGCCTGCCAATAATGGGTATAATATATGAGTATTCTAAATTGCCTTTGTTAGTATAAACTTTGACAAAATTAAATACAATAAACACACATACAATATGTTTATTTTAATACAACGATAGGTGTCCCGGCGTCTTTTACGACGTCATTTTAATACAGCACTAAGCAGGGATTTATTAGTCTTTTTTAATAATTAAACCTTACGATAAGGCAGACGGGCTATCATCTGAATAGCAGTCAGTCAGTCACACCTGTGATTATACCCCAGATAATTAGAGTACTACCTGAGGTAGAGTACATGTGCGTTTTTAGCCCCGAGGACTAAGTAGGAACAACGCCTCGGAAGTATATCTCCCCTGTTCCAACCAGACTACAACAGCGCTCATAACTTAAGTTATAATGTTTTATCACTTATCTCGAGAAATGTTATTATATCACTGAAGGGCCCATCAAATTGTGTTAAGTAGTTAGGTAGGTAGGATCGCGATTAGCGCTCGTTCTCAGACAAATGGACGCCTTAATGTTTTCTTTTTGTATACTTAGGCTAGTTATTACTTAATAATATACCTGTATCAGCTCACAGTGTTTTTCCACAATGACACCTGCAATGATTCATTGAAGACATTCTTTTTGAAGAACTGTTTGCTCTCATTTGTGAAAAAAAAAAAAAACACGAACTCTTTAAAAGAGTTCGTGTTTTTTTTATAATCATAAGTCATAAGTTTACACTTAAGTATAAATTAGAGTCATAAGTTTACACTTAAGTATAAATAATAATTTGTTTTAAAATTTCAAAAGTTTAAAAATAATAATTCAATTTTCACGATTTTATCCTAACAAAACGTCTACATTTACTTGGAAAGATAATGTAGTTTCTTAATTGTTTTTTTTTATATAAGTAAATGTTTCTAGACAAGTTTAATCGTTGCATGAAAAAATTAAAGTTTTAAATTTATGTATAGGTACATATGCCAGCACATTGCATAGGAATAAATTCTTCGATCAATACCTTTCAATAAGTGTTATATTATATAATTATAATCTTATTGTTTTCTCTATCATCGTTTTCCAATATGGGGATTGGTCGATAAATTAACAGCGTTAGTAAATTATAAAAATGATGATTTTTTAAATTCAAAAATACGCAACGAATTTCGATCATGAGTATATTTGTCCAATAGACAAATATGTAGTAGGTATCTGTATTCATAGTAAATGGCTTTTGATCAGACGATTTTTCCGACTAAACAATATTTCCGATATATTATCACTCCTACAATCAAATCGTATAGAAATATTGATTTAATACACGTTTTTAATTCGTACTATATGAGAACAAAAGTATTATTTATATATTTATTACATAATAGATACATACCCTTCAATTTACATAACTTGTGAGTCTACGTGTGTAGACTGCTTTACGGCAGATTACCTGGGTAACTAATTTATCCTACCAAGTTAGTTACGAATAGACAATATACCTTAACATGATAAGCAATCAGCATGTAGCATAGAATTACATGTACGGTCGCTATTAAAGTGCAAAATCGTAGTAAATGAACACGCACACGCACTTAATTGTGGTTCATTAGCTAATTTATTTTTCAATTACTGTAGTACGCATCTATGTATATCATTGTCAACATAATTTGTGTCGAGTTGACCATTTTCGTGATTGCAAAACTATGTCTTTTTTATATACTAAAATACATAAGAAGGCACTTTAAAATAATTGTTAGTCTGGTAATGAACTGTTTTTGTACTTCATGTTATATATTATAGTGTGAATAATTTATTTCAAATGTAAATCTTTATTCATTAAAGAGCTATTGTAGTGCACGACTTATTGTTGAAATATAATAAAAAAACTCCAATCGATCTTGACAAAAAATAACGAAACTACAAAAATAAACAAAAATCAGCATCACTTTGGGTGGGCGATGCTAGATCATTGCTTTCGGGGTACAACAGTTGTACCATTCAAACGTTTTGGAAATAAATGTGTGCAGGGTTTAGAATGTCAGAATTTTACACCGCGTACTATACGCGTTCAGACTAGAAAAGCTATTATTGAATCCATTTTAATCGTACATTTAAGCGTACGTTTAACGGTAGTAAGATATTTTTATTTTTAGTATAGAAAATTAAAAGAGATCCTTACAAAATATATAATGAATATTTTTTAGTTTTCGTAAATCAATATTGTGGTAGGTACAATGTTCTTAGTTAGAAACAAAATTTGGTGGCTAGTAATAATACAATTATGCCAGCAAAGTAACAAAAAAGTGTTCTCAACATCTATTGCCAAAAACGACGAAAACATTATTATGTAAATATTCACCATATTAAATAAAATTTCAAAATAGCTACCATAACAATGCATAAAATATTTCAAAAGTTTATTGATTCTAACTTTATTAAACATAGTCGAGGTTTAAGACACTATGAGTAAGAAGTGTTCTTTTGATATAATGATTTCAAGAACTGTTATTACGTATCTACTTACGATGATACAAGCTCGCCTACACGGGTAACCACTCGGTTATAATTTTAATAATTCTTTTACTTCCACTGAATTTGCATTTATATGGGAGATCGCTTTCAGATTGACGACTGATTTATGATTAAGCTTACTTTGGTTGTGAACTGCGTGAAAATAAGCTGATGTAGAATACTGACAGCGTTTTTTATTCTATAAGTAGGCATAAATAACCAGAATAAGATTGTTGGAAATATTGATAAATGGTCAAATAATTCAAGTTCGTTTGCTTTGTATATTTAAATACCTTCCATCTTAAATTTTGACCCTTGTGACCAGTTTCCAAAAACGAAAATAGGCTTGGTTTAAAGCAGCAGTTAATAAGAGCGGTGGTGCTATCATAAAATTTCTGTCACATCCCACATTTGTTCCTATTATAAAATGTTTCAGTAACTATTGTTCTCCTACGGATTTCGTCATTGCGAATTCTGTCACGTAGGAAATACCAAGTATAGCTCTATCCATAGCTCGCTGAGCGACTTTGAGCTTACGTATGAGGCTCACAGTAAAAGACGACAGCTCAGCGCCGTATATCATCACTGGCAACACACTGCTCGAACATCTTCGACTTCAGGCTCTGAGGTATATTTGATGAGAAGACATGACGCTGTTTCCCGAACTACCTATTTATAATTTAATTTAAGATTTAAGAATATTTTATTTCTCAAAAGAATACTGAATTCACTTACATGAGAAACATTATGTATTTACTATTAAATAAACAATGGGCATTACGTACATTAAATAATTCTTGTATGAATTGACGGTACTTACATAAAAATAAATAGAAACATTAGCGATTACATAGATAGTGCCGAGTATACGAAACTGGATGTGGCGTTGAGCGTAGCATGTCTAATTTGAGTATGATGTGTTTTGCGTTAATTTATAGATGAATCGTTATAATGGCTCATGTTAATAAGGATATTAACATCCATATTTATTGACATGAACTAATCCGTAGTAGTTTCTTAGATAAATAATTATACTCTCTTATACAAAGGAAGCATCTATCTCCGGCATTCTCCGCAATGGGAATCTTTATCTGCTGGTTAATGTTTTTTTAATAGACTCGCATTTTGTAGTACATCGTCCTTTACAGGAAGCATTTGTATTAGATATAACTATTATTGGAAAGTAAGTTTTTGTTATCTATTTCCATGATAGTACTTCTGACCACGTATAATCAACATAGATCTTAATTAAGGAGTAATTTGAAAGAGGCCTAAATAATTCATATATCCATAATTGGTTTCGTGAAAGGGGGTTGAAATGAGAGGGTGCCACTATTTGTTAGTGCCAACTACTTGCTAAAGAATACTTGATGACATTGTCAAAATTAAATGAAACGATATTATATGATAATATATAATGTATACCAGTTCACATATTATATTTATTTGTCTTTATTAGGTGTAAAAAATGTTTCTGAATGCGATTAAAATAATCGTAGTTTCTTCCTAAATATGTTGTAATTGGGTATACAATTTTGTATGAAATTGGATGAAAGTACTTTACAACCATCTTGTTGTCTATGTATCTTTACTATCTATGACATATACGATATTATTTTTTGAAATGGATAGCTAAGACATTATTAAGTAATCTTAATAAGCTATTAGGAATTTAAGTTACAGAATTAAGGTAAGTCGAAATTTATATTTACTTTGTGACACACATCAAACATTTTGAATATAACAGATCAATTCATAAATCATAAACGCTTAAGTTATCTCGTTTCCCAAAGGTATAGCATCTCAAACACACTCAAATTGATTTTGGGATAACAAGTAAACGAAAGGTGATTATCGTTGCAGCTGGGGAAAACGATATTTCATGCTGCGTTTACACATATTCTTCAGATACATTTGAGCTTGCGTATATTTAGCTGTCTGTGAATGTTATTACATGCATTATTAGTTTATTGCATAATAATATGTGATATATTGCACCTAAAAAAATGGTACATACATGTACATGAAATCCGAAATGAATTTCATGAAACATCTGGAAACCTAAAGAAGAAAATTATTTCTATCCCTAAATATTTATAAAAAAGAACAACCATACAATTTACCTATAAGAAAAGGTAAAATTAACCCATAACATGGTAACGAATATTTGTTAAATATTTAATCTTCTGAAAATGAAAATCGCTATTGTATCTGTCAGGTCAACAATATTCATAGGAATTTTATATCTCACTATTTAAATTGTTGTCTTTATATGAATTATTTGTCGTTCCCATTATTTATGTACAATATTATTAGTCCCTCTTTTGATAACATAGTGTGACTGCAGCTTAAACCCAAACGTCTAGCTTTTACCTCGCTACAAATTAAACTGACTGTATCTCCAGTGCTAATTGGTTTTGGGTTGAAAACGCCGCAAAAGGAAACTTTAGTAAATATTTGAACTCACCGATGGAAAATAAATACTTTGACGGAGTTCAAAAGAAACGTTTTCGTTCATTGGAGCGGCGAAGTTATTAGTTAGTGGAGTGTTTAGGAGTGTACGTAGCGCAAGGGTCAAGATTTCATTAAGTGTTCAGTAAAGATAAACGAATGGTATTTTGGAATGTTCTTTAAAAGGATTGGCAAATAATTAATAAAATGTATGAGTTTCTGCTTTACAAGTAAAACTTACTATATAAATTGGGAAGTTATCAATCAAGAAAAAAATATATCTGGTATCCTGGCAATTCATATTTGAAGATTTAACCTTCCCGCTGACAATAGCACACTTGTGTGCTATAACTTAAAACTACCGTTCGCTGGACAATTGCACACATGTGTGCTATGGATACTATATGAA
>DWNE01001290.1:0-22663 GCA_018249875.1 Cecropterus toxeus | reverse complement strand
GCAAGAACTGCTTCACGCTAGAAATAGGTGTGGCGGTGGTACTTCCTCAGTCGAACTACATTGGTTCTACTACCTGGCAAATTACGTGTATTTGTTATTTTGTTCGAATTTAGCACAATGCTTAATATGTGGTTTGTTGTGTAAAAGTATTAGGGATTGATTTTCAGATAGAGAAGGAGGGCTAGGGTTCCTTCACGTCTGTCCAATTCGATCCGGTAGAAAAGGGTACGAGTTAGATAAGTTCAATTAAATGTTTTCGATTCACTTAAAAGGCTTTAAGCTTAAAAGGCTTTAAGCTTAAATATCAACAGCCTTCATTTATGGCTTAATGCATTTTTTTAAATACAAATCCCTCACAAAATTTAACCATCGTCGGGTACACTTGTGGGCACGTGTTTGGGTTTAATTGTGAATTCCATATAAGGTATGGTAAATAATTCAGCAAAATCTATTCATATACTATAAACTAAATTAAGATAACAGACGTAGAACAGTTATTCCTATAAATATTAATTAAAACGTCGCTAATCCATTTGGCGGATATCGTATTATTTCCTTTATTAATACCGCTGCTCGTAAAAATAGGCTTCGTTTTATTTTCATTGTAATCATCGATACAAAGGCAATTTATTTTTATAGCCGCTTCAATTAGAAAGATTAAAGCGGGATTAAGGTATCTGCCCACTCATGCTACCTTCGCTATACTACAAATGTACTGATTAAGGATAAAAATTTAATGTTGGTACTGTTTACATGACTCTTAGATGCATGTTAACTATGATGAATGTTTCATAAGGTTTAATTATAATATTGCTGTAGACTTATTTTTGTTCTAAGGTAGATTCTGCGTGGTTTGACTGTAAAATATAGTCATGTCTATGGGGTATGTAACACCACACACTCAATCCAGAGTATAGTAATGTAAACATTATTGTTATCCTCATCCGAGACGTTCCGACTTAGTTCTTAGGGGCAGCAAGGTTTCTGTGGCCAAGCTATACTAAGACTAATGTCGATTTTTGTCTGGGTTTAATTAGACAAATTCATGGGTTATCACCAGATGGACTATATGCTTGTTTGCAACTTTTGTAACTTTAAGAAAGTAAACGATATCATAATTAAAACAACTGTAATAATGACGACCCGCATGGCGGGGCGGTCACCATACCGGTCGGACACGCAGTGGATCCCGGGTTCGATTCCCGGCCAGACAGAAATGTAAATGATGAATTTAGTTTTCTGTTCTGGGTCTGGGTGTTTGTGTATTCGTCTGTCTATGGCACCCACAACACAGGCGAAAATCCTACTGTGGGGCTATAAGTGTAGAAAGCATTTAATGATTTATATTCATCTACTATTCTTTTATAGTTAACAACAAAGCGGTTAGAAACCGCGGAGAAATCGGTGAACATATTTAAAAAAATACATACAGTCGAACATAGAACCACCTCTTTTTCGAAGTCGGTTAATAACGTTCTTAGTTTGATAAAACCCGTTCTGGTTCAATGGAATGGGTCGAATCCCTAAGCTGACGTGCCAAGATTTACATATGGCAGATGTACGAGCGAATAGTATGCAATTTCTTAATATTTCTACACACGTACGCTTCGAGATTGCGATCGGTCTTTTTCAAAGGCTTATGAGTGATGACAGATGCTACTTTTATGGCCGTTTGTAGGTTTTAGTGTGAGATAACTGATACCCTTGGCGGCTTCACATAACTCTATTTAGGTATGTCATTCGCGCATGGGTTGACTAAGGAAACATAGTTAACTGTCGACGAAATGTTTATAAAACAAGGTTAGATAATTAATGGTTTGTTATGTTAAAATAAAATGTTTTATTAAAACAAAATCTAAATTACGTAAGTAATAATTGTATATATTTTTTAACCTACTTCAAAAAAGCTCCGTTCTCCATTCGATTGTATTTTTATCCCTTTATCAATCAATTCGGGGACGTCTTACCTACGGACTCTCGTATGCTACGGTTAAGTCGACATAAGGGCGGTTGGGTAAGGATATTCGGGCCTCGAGGGGTACCCCCTTTACCCGGGCAATTCTCAAGGAGACTTAATACCTCCCGGATCATTAACATTTATACATAATAGGTGTGAGTGTGACAGTATGTTAGCATGATAATGCATAGGTCTGCTGATGTGGTGATGATACATCGTGAGTACGTTGTTTTTATTATTGAAGAATTCGGTATGGGTGTGATATCGGTGTTAGTGAGATGGTGCATTTGTATTGTGCCGTGATGGCTGAATACGTGGTGGTGTCGTCAGTTGGCAGTATGCAGTGTGTGGTGTGTCGCACCTCCCCGGCGATGACGAGCGGGCCGTGGTGCAGGTCGGGCGCCGTCTGCAGCGGCGACAGCGCGCCCTCGCCGCCCAGCATGTCCAGCCGGCCCTCCGCACGCTGACAAACAACACGCACAAACATACTACTACTAGTTTTTACTCGCGGATCCGCTCGATTTACTCATTTCCACCAGGTTATTCCAGGTCATAAGCTGTTTGTGTGCCTTTCAGACGAATCGTATCAGTAGTCTTTACTTAAAAATACAAACACTTTTATAAATAATATTATCAGTATAAGCATTAAGAGTGCTTTACAGATCGATTCAATTATATTGAAGGCCATCGAATTTCAGTTTTAAAACTTTGGATCTAGATAAAGTATAGAACATCATATGTATACTCAGGGTAGGTTTTCTACGTGTATATGTCCGATAAAGACTTCGTCGATAATATTATGAGTAACAACGCATTTGTATTATAGTGCTTGTGATGTTATTATTTTCAAAGCAATAATATAATTAGGTTCTTGAGTTTTACTATTCATTTCATTTCACCCTTTACATCACGAATGCGACTTGAACAGCAAACACATACCCGAATCGAATACTTTATTTATTATTTATCTTATAGACAGAAATGCCTTATTGAAATAATTATGTCATCTTCGATCAAATATGTACTAGATACTATGTACTAGAATGAAGTATGTCATTATTAACGGATATTTCATGTATATGGCAACTGACCTGCGAGTTGGCAATGTAGTGCGGGTGTGCGTGTGGCGGCGAGGCGAAGGGCCCGCGCGGCGGCGGCGCGAAGCTGCCGTGGTACTGCAGCCCCGCGTACACGCCGCCCATCTGCACAGCGGCGACGCCCGTTAGCGACCCCAGCGGCGGCGAGCGGCGCCGACTGCGCCCGAGCGCGCCCGAGTCCACCCGAGCGGCGCGAGCGCACGCGAGCCTGCCCGAGGGGACCCGAGCGGTACGAGCGCACTCGTGCGCGTCCGCATGCGAGCGACACCGTCGCACAAGCGATATGTCGGTTCACTTTGCTTGGATTTTTTGGTTTCTTTAATTGGTTCGTTAATGACCAAGTATTTAAAGTATCGTAGTTACATGTAACAAAAAATATAAAATAATGGCAATGATGCCAAGAAAGTTATTATGAGCTGTCAGACTGAATGAAAAATACTAAACTTTATAAAAGATATCATTTTATTTTACTTTAAATCAAGAAATCTTTCCTGACATGTGACGGTGTCGCTCACACTGCCGCTATAAACCGTCCTTAGAGTTTCGTCGTATATATCACGATTTTCTTTGATATGTCTTTAATAATAGTTTTTTTCTGATTGATTTTTGCGACATCCATGTAACAGTTATAGTCACTGCTATGGCTGTGAATGAGTTGAACCATGGCTTGCAAGCTCGTCATTGACTTGCAAACACACGGCTTTCGCAAACTACTGACACATATATAAAGTAACTATTTCTTTATATAAAGTAACTATCAACATTTAAAGATGTATTATTTAGGGTTCGTTAGGACTCATGATCATATTTTGCAATCATATTTGTACTAAAAACGTGATATATTCGACGTTAAAAAAACCACAAATACATATCACTAAAAACCGTATACCATAACACAAAAGGTAGCATTTTGGGCGCATTTTCACTATAAAGCGTTGCAGATTATCGTCTCGTTCCGTGGTATACATACAGACAGGACAGATATATACGTAGAGAACAGAAATAAATGTCATATAATAATAAAAAATGTAATAAAAATAAATAAAATGGCTCAAGTAGTAGCTTATGATTGCAGGAAGCGCGACTAAGCTTAGTTAAATTCCGAAAGAAACCAGAGTATTGGAAAGTAGCAAAATATAAAAAATGCATATAATGGTGATTCATAAAATATATAACTCATTTATATGTAGAAAAAAGCTTAAATAAATAAAAATTAGTTGTTTTATTTGAAAATATACCTAATGGTGGTAGTATAAGTAACAAAAGCATAAAATACAAGTATATTGAAACTGGACCTTAACTCTAACGCATTTGTAACTATGTTCATAAACTATGTATCATACACAGGGATGTAAGCGGTACCGCGGGCTTTAGTTAGCGAGGCCGATAGGCGCAAGGACCCGAAGAGACAATACAAGGCGAATATGAATACTATTTAAGTAAGATTATATTTGAAAAAGAAATACAAAAACTGATAAATGCCGTGTTTGCTAGCAACATTTGCCTAACGCCATCTATCGTCCTCGCTAAAACGCGAGCGAAACGTAACTAAATATGCACATAAAACAAAATCAAGAACGAGAGAAAATCCTACAGCTTCAAATATTCATTTATCAAACTATTTAGATGGAACACGGCGCCAGTGTTAATGCCCGCCCCTCAACACTCATAGTTATGCACATTTCTTTATATTGTTAATGTTAATATTATCGTTAAGAGTATATCCGGGAGAACAGCCAAGTCTAGTGAAAGCGACCAGCCAAATATTTTCAATAGTATCGAAATCTGTCTACGTATACGTAAGCTTGAGTTGCTAGCGGCATGGTAGTGAGGTTCGAGCGGTCAAGTCGCCCCGTGTGCGCCGCGCCGGGCTGCCGTCGTGTTGCCAGTATTGCAGGATTTCCCAAGCATTCAGGAAGTCCAGCATATAACATAGCTCAATATGGATTAAGTTGTATCAAAAATGTAGGACAGTTGAAGGACCATAATCCCAAAAGTGACGAGGAACTTAATTATACTAAGATATTTGTGTAAAATTATTTGTCACATTAATTTTTAACCTAAATTAAATGAAAATTAGGTATGGAATTAGAAAATTAAGCTTGTATTTTTTTAATTTCGAAAGCTTACATATGTAGTGTATATGTGTGTATTACATAAATACAGGCTGGCAGCACTAAACAGATTGTGCGAAATATCTCACGGGCGTCGGTCTACACGGAGTGAAATTGATCGTAGTTCAGAAAATTATTTTAGACGTAGAACACGGCACACATTCACAGGAGTATCGGGTGGGGGAAATTTGCATGCGTTACACGAAAAAAATCACCTTCCAAAGTGGGGATTAGTTAGGAAAAAATATTTGGGAGGTCGCAATCGACCGGGTCTAAGTCTCTGCACCATAACATCTTAGTGTTAAAACAAATTGCCATATTGCCAGCGAGTCACGCTAGACATCTCATATCAGCGATCTAAGCCGACATTTTATGCTACACTACTTTCGATAGATCTTGAAGTATGATAAAAAATGATACATTTTTTAATCGTAAATGTTAAAAGACGCGTAGCCATGGCAACCGTAAGCCAGCGCGGTATTTACAGAACGAAATGTATGAGCTCAAGTGTTGCATGCTGTAAGGGCCCGAGTTCCAACGCCATGTTACGTCACAGATACACTAACATACACGTCACACCCACTGCAGGTTACGAGTGAAATGGCGCGAGAACGTCGGTTAGATTCGTCAAAGAACAAAACTCGTGTATACTTAAAAAAAACATAAAAAGTATAAGAAGAGTCGGTTCGGAAGTGTGAGATGAATAAAACATCGACAACTGAATGGCAGAGTGTGTCGGTTGCAAGCGTTCGAATCGACCAATCGGAGAGGAGTCGGCGATTTAACAGCGCTGTGATTGGTCGAAAATGACATACGACGACCAATAAGAACGCGTGCAACCGTCGCGTAGTACCTATAATGTAATCAAGCACTGTGCAGACTGAGTCTATGTATTACATATAGTAAGGTATAAAGTATGTGATGCACACGTCTCTACGCAGCCTACCGCCACCTCGCTAAGTCACACTGCGTCTAGCAGCCGCTGTTAACACAATCCAACGCCTGGCTTTACCTTCTTAAACGACCACACTGCAAACGTTACTCAATATGAAACAAATATATAAGGTTTTAATACGTTACGGGTACTCACGATATCTGGATTTTGATTTTCTTTTTCTCGATATTTCGACGATATTATGGCATCGAAATATTGGCAAAAATAAATTCTAAAACCGCATATCGTGAGTACCCGAAACATGTTATAAATGTATCAATTCCGCGATAATAGTCTAAATCAAATATTTACGCTTTACAAACCCACACTAGGATACGATAAATGCTAAGGATTCGCCCAAATCAAGACTTCTGTTCTTGATCTGGGTGAATGCTATGAATTATTTAGATTTCTGTTCCACCAGTTCGTATGTTGGTATAGAAACCGTTGCGTCACAGAAATTGTCAAATAAAAATTGACCCACGTAATTATAAGTGTATTTTATTTATTTGCAGCGTGGTCCAGTCAGGGCCACAATCACACGAGCCAAGCTTGTAAAAATCACTAACATGACAGGTGCTTATAAAATATTAGAGGTGTATGGAAATGGTTCAAGAAACCGCTGGCAGTTCCTTTGAATCACTCCTCTTGGAGTAACGCATGGTTTTGTAATCCATCTTCGATACTAGAGGATTTCAAGAGAAACAGACAGCTAGAAACCTTGTAGAAATGGTCATAAAATGGTTTTTAGACGAAGTCAAAATGTGTTAAAAAAATACATTACATAATAAGTATTAACAAAAATAACATTTTTTTATATTAATAAAAAAAAGTGGACGGTGACTAACAAAAATGTATATCCAAAAAAATAATTTACGTTCACAATAAACTTTTTAATATATGCATATTTTAGATATATCTTTCTTGGTTTTAGAATAATACTATCAAACCATACTTTCCTCGAGCGACGAGACGCACACAAAACCAACGCACCCCCAAACCGTAGAACAACAAGTATAAAGTGATCGTAAAGTAGTAAATAATATTAGTGAGCCCGCACCCGCGGCGCGACGACCTACTCGGAGGCTGCTGGACTCGGGGGTCAACAGTGGAACAAGTATATAACACTAAGGAGTGTATACATTGATTACGTGAGCTGTCCCTCTTGTCACTTATACCCCAACCGCCCCTCTGTGAGCTATGGTGGGATCTCTAATCTCTCATCCTACCATGCCAGTAACTGCGTTATTTTAATAAACATCCGTCTCCTTTAAAAATCTTTGTTTATTTTTATTTTTGAAAAAAATAAAAAAGAAAAATATCTCAGTCATTATTTGAAAATGGCAGCACACTTCAAACAATTTTCGAAAAATAAAAATAAAAAACTAAAAAATGGGCATTTTCCCAAGAAGGCGCCCTTGCGTTTTGTTTTGTAGCTGTCTATTTGATCAATAAAACATTTTCATTTTCATTTGATTTATTATTTGTATTTATTCACTTTTTTATTCTATGCTCACGTAATTAATGGATACCCCTGGTCTAGAGCTAGTCATTCACGGGGAACTAGTGGTTAATCGAGGGACTTTGCGAACTATGCATTCACCTAACAAATCATCGGAACTAGGGCTAAAGTCACTGGTAAAATATTTAAGGAAAACATATGGCAAAGTACAAAGTTGCTTGGCAACGCAACAAGTAAATACTTCTATTAGAAACAATTAACTCAATTATAAATGTTAAAATGTTTTCTTTTCGCTTTTGTACTTGTACATTTTTGCAGTTTTATCACTGATTTTATTGGTTTTATACTTGGGCAAATGACAATTGATGTGCTGGGTAGCACTTTTTCATGTTGTAACACTTTTAGTTACGACATTTTTGAACATAGACGCGAAGTCCCATTTACAAATGGCGGATAAATTGTTGTTTCATGATCCAACCAAAGCAGGTTGGTTTATTACAAGCACAAGTTATACGAAACCGTAGTTCTGAATATCAGAAAACATTCCTATGATGATGCAGTTTTTTCTACTGGTAAATATAAAGGGTGAAATAGTAAGCAAAGTTCTCAAAAACTAAATTCCAGACATGTCCACTATGTATTGGTTAAGATATTGATATCGTATTAGATCAAAGTGAATGCGGGACTGTACAGGTAGTCGTATCAGAGTCAAGCAGCGACCGGTACATAATATTAAAGAGTTCTTAAAAGAACGAGCGTAGAATGCTATATGTACGGCGGTGACGTCACGACGCATCGTTACGCTTCAAAGTACAAGGGAATCTGAGCGTTCGTAACAGTAGCAAAAAAGTTATAATTGCATGAAACTGCGTGCACGTCGAACGCGTCGTACCGCCCCCACCGTACAACTACTGCGGAGTCCCCGCAAGCTTACATTATACAAGCGACATGTACATATTATCACATAGGATTAAATCTAGTACCCTCCTCACCGCAAGTATCACAGTATCATTATAATCTGGGCATGCATATCGGTTGGTGCTCGAGTTGACGTGTGTACAAAGACGTGTACCCGGCTAAGTCGGAACATCAAGAGTCGAACTAGTAGAGTATGAAAACCAAAAGCGGGTGATGGCCGCCGGGTGCCCGCCGCGACCGCGCCGCAGCGTGCCGTGTACGTCGTGGCTGCGGCTACGCTAGGATGTAAGTGGACTAAACCGGGGGCCGGGAACCAAACGCATTCAGGTAACTACGCGGTGCGCATCCGATAAAGAACGGGGACGTAAAGCGAGA
This sequence comes from Cecropterus toxeus, assembly GCA_018249875.1. Taxonomy (NCBI): domain Eukaryota; kingdom Metazoa; phylum Arthropoda; class Insecta; order Lepidoptera; family Hesperiidae; genus Cecropterus; species Cecropterus toxeus. The sequence goes on along the minus strand of DWNE01001290.1, from coordinate 13,806 downwards.
GATCGTAACCTTAATCTACTGGACAGATTTAAAAAGAGGCACATAAAGTATAAACGTTAAATAAAAATTAAAAAGTAGCTCATCTAAGGGTTGGTGAGAACGTCTCCGAGGTAGCGGTGATCGGGGCGACATAATACAAGGCACGCTGACGCTCGCGCGCGCCAGAGGCGACTTTCACGTGGACGGCGACAACGGACAGACAGGTTCACACAGCATTGCACTGCCCGCTTTTTGTCGTACTTCATTTCAAACTTATAATGTTCAAACGGCAAATTTTATCCGTTTGAAAACAATTAACTGCAGATTTCTTATGTTAATTGGTTATATTTCTATATTGATAGATGAAGTACTTGTTAAATAAATGCATAACAAATTAATGGCATTGCGCCGTGTAAAGGAGACTGTTTCATATAGTGCAAAGCGATAAACTATAGTTATTGCTACTATATGTCCGTTAAGTATTATATATATATATATATTTTTTTGCAGCGGATACATCGTGTATAGTATGGTAAACATGACATAAGTAAACTCAAACATTCATTCGATTACAAGTATCCCGCACAAAACGTGCAGTGCAAGGCCGTGTGAGCCACTGGCGCGGTCCGTCGAGCGATGTTGGGCGGCCGCGGGAGGAAGCGATACAAACGCACCAGACACCGGAAGCCGCGACCGGGACGACACTGGGACCAAACCACAACACAACGCGGACGGACGTCACTTTATATAAAACTATCATCTCTCTCCAATAATCAACTTAAATTGCTTTAAACGCGCTAAAAGTAGGCTACGGCCTCAAACGCACTAGTAGAGCACAATCTCAAACGCATGGGAGTAGAGCGCTACCTAAAACGTGTTGGAAGTAGAACACCGCCCCTCAAACGTCTCACATTATGAGACGTTTGAGGGGCGTTATGAGACGTGCAAAACAACGACAAAGAAATGATTTAAAAGTAATATTATTTCCAAATTTATACATTTATTATGTAACGGGCGCGCACGTTTTGTAGATATTTGGTTCGTTTCTATTCATAGACATTGAACGAGTCAGACACGAACCGTGGGAAAGTTGATTTGAACCGTTTTACGGTTATACCCCCTCCCCCTCCCATAGTAAGAAACTTAAGAAAATGAAAAATATTGCATGATTCGTTTTATCAAAAGTGTCGTCCGACCGCAACCTGGTCGACTAGATCTAGTAAAAGATTTATCGTCAGATACAACTCAACAAGCCACAGTTCCAGCCAGTCACAAAATTAATTACAAAAAACCTTAATTAATATTAAATAGTAGCATTAAAACTATGGTAGTGCTAACGAGACGCCGGCTCGGGGAAGCAGATCACTTGATCCGATGCTTTGGACAGTGGTGGGCGGTGGTTAGTGGCGGTTGTCGGTGGTGGCTTGTAGTGGTCGAGTGTAATAAATAATGTTTGGTCTGTGCAGTGGATCAAAATATTACAGCATTTCTTAAAATTTTAATATAGAAAAGACAAGAAAATCTTTCTTATATTTTATTTGTTTTTCTTTTTTTATGGTCATACATAAATTAATGCAGTTTCTGTTTTAAAAATAAGATATATTTTAATATTTAAAAATGATATATTTTTTTCTTCAATGTATTTATAGAATCGTTAAGTATTTCAGATTTTTACAGAATTTAGCAAAAGTTGCACGTTAATTGCAAATATATCTCTTAAGGTCTTTTGCCTCACACATATTGAACAAAATTCGTCGATTTTATGAGATTGTGATGAGAAACAACAATTTAAATTAGTTTTTATGATACTATCGTATTTAATTTAATTAAGACTTGATAAAAACTTCAATGCAAAGTATAGTATTTTGTGAAGTAATACAGTTCAGTGGCATGTATAGTATATGCTGCGTCTTGCAGTATATTTGTAGTGTTGTGGTCTATGTTTTTGTAGTGTGATCCGCTGTAATATTGTATTATTGAGCTATGGTCCAGTGTGTTGAAATATTTGTGTGTTTGAGTATTGTGTAATTGATGCATACAGTGGTATGGTATGTTGTATGGTGTAATGCTGTGTGGTGGTCTAATGTGATGTAGTGTGTACCACTGTAGTCATGGACTAATGTCGGTATTTTATAGTGTAGTCATGTTACGTGGTAATGTAATTACAACGTGATGTCACTTGTGACGTGTCGCTCCTGTAGTGTAAGTGTTACGTAATGTGACCATAACACCTACTTCTGCTGTTGTGTTCTGATCTGAAGAGTATGCTAAGGGAGACATACTTTCCGAGGCGTTCTGATTTAGTCCTAAGGTGTAGCAACGCATATATGGCCGACCTCTGATAAGATTCTCATTTCTATTTCTATATAGTTAAAAAATATCACTGGTATAGTGTTGGTACATTGGTAGTGTAGCATAGCGCTAAGTAATGTGATGTTATATTGTGGCAGAGCTCGGTGTGATATCATGTTGTGCAGGGGTCGGCAACCATTTGAGTCGGAAGAATTCAAAATTACAATAAACAAAATTTCTTAATTTTTCAAGAGCTACATTATTTCATTGCAACAATAAATAGCTTATTTGTGCTAACTTTATTATTGCTTGTGGAACTAAAGAGCGACAGCTTTAAATGCAAGTTGCTGACCCCTGGTGTAGCGTAATGCGAACTGCGAGGGTTCTACGGTCTCGTTAGTGATATGTTAGTAATTTAACGTCATTTGTATGTTTTTTTTGTTGTGTAGTGTTGTGTAGTGCCGTGTAATGTCACTTGTGTAGTGTTATGTTTTGTCGATCGTGTAGTGTTGTGAGATCGCTGGTGTCAGTAGTATTGTGGTGTTAGTGGTATCGGCGGTGTAGTGTCGCGGTATCTGTGGTGTCGGCGGTGTCGGTGTAGTGTGTGCGGCGGCGGTACCTGGTAGCGCAGGGCGTGGTGCGGCGCGGCGGGCAGCAGCGCGCCCCACACGTCGGCCGCGCCCGCCACCTGCCGCACGACCGCTAGTACCGCGCCGCTACCGCCGCCCCCACCCGATACGATCGCACACGGTAACGCATCTCTCAACTACTCTCGCGTCATATACTGACGTCAAACCGGCCACTCTGACTACTCTCGCGTCACATCCCAACGTTATAAAGGTGATGCCGGTCAATGTAATACTACGATAGAGGTGTACGAGATGGCGATGCGAAATATAATTCACGTTAATCAAGTTTGCACGCAATATTCAATTATGAAATAATGAAATTTGAATCGTGGATACGGATTTGTGGAAAAAACAAAATACAGGTTCTTAAAAACTAACATTGGAAGATTTTTCTTTCAAAGAAGCAAAAATAATATATATATTTTTTTTGTATTTATCTTTTCCAATGTTAATAACAGTTTTTAGGCAAACTTTCCCCTATTCAACAATAGATAGCGCATTTGGTTTTCGAATCACACTGTCTCAATTTGTATTTTCCGTTTCCAATAAAAAAAGGAATTCCACTAAATATACTTTTATACAAAAAAAGTTAATAGTATTAATGCGCACAACTATATGACAAATTACAATGATTGCAAGTATTCCATTAATTTATTTTCATTAGCACCAAAAAACATACCTCCGATAAATAAATCATCTAGCAATTCCGATAAATTCAACAGAGCAAGTCTCAGAGAAGCCTTATTATAACAGACGCTCGATCGTATCGGACGGTGGTCGGCGTGGGAGCGGTAAATCACGCCACGACTTAACGACTAAGTTATACACTCACGGACTTAACTTTACACTTATTATAGAACTCTCGACGTAAAAGAAACTTACTTAACTTAAAATTATGAAGTGTATCTTTAGTGATAATAATGGTCGGTGTACTTATATTATTTTATTTCGTTCAAAAACGCTCAAACTATAGATGATACCGCTGGCGGACCCAGAAGGATTAAGCAGACTACGAGACTCAAAGGTTCTCCTTCAAATGTTACTAATATATATATATAAAATGCAGAAATAATCGGTTCTATGCTTCCATATTTTTATTCAGAAGACGTTTCATTGAAAGCTTTCCTTCGACTGGTCAAGCTCCTTTCAATTAAGAAACCTGGGTCCGTCAGTGAATAAAAAAACAACCAACAATCCGTCTGTGAATATAAAATTTCAAAACAGTTCTTAATTTATCAAAACATACACCGACCATTATATACGAAGTGAGTTCAAAGAACCACGCGTACTTTAAACTTACTTCAGCTTTACGCCTAAACTTAATTTAACTATAAAGTAGAATATAGAGCACCAGTACTTCAAAAATATTTTATCAAATATAGTAACAAATCGTTCGTTAAAATGGCTGCTTTTATATATCTCTCGTTCGGACTCTATAAAGAACGAGCGATATGAAAGTACAAAAGCCGCCATTTTGATATGCGCTGATCTGTTGTAAACAAAATGGCGGTATTCATATGCTATGCCCAGATTGACGGTAGTTTGTCGACGTCAATACTTTGATAATTTGCAAAGGTTTAAATATCCGTTGATAAAACAGTTCGGTCCTATCCGTATTTTGTTAGTTTTTTTGTTATTAGTGACATTTCTTATGGAAAATAAAAAAAAAATATTATTTATACTCATAATAGGATGATATATTTTTTCATTGTAATAGTAATATTTTCATTGGAATAAAATATAAATAAACCTTCACAAATCAAAGTGAACATACCAAAATTGCCGTCAAACATACTTAGATATACAAATTTGTGTGGTTGTACAAATTCATTTCACGTTTTTATTCAAAATATGTATGTACTCGTATGTATGTGTATGTTTGTGTGTGATGTGATTTGACACAAGTCGGATAAGATTAGCTGTCAAAACAAAGAGAGATTCGATTGTCATGATATTTGTTGTCCCTTTCTGTCGTGACGTTTGTCAATTGTACTCTTTCTTGAAATAAAGAGATAGAATGTGAGAAAATCAAAAACAAAGATCAAAATAAATTGTTCGTAGTATTTGTATGTGTGTTAAAAGACCTATGAAATAAAAATAAACGCATTTTTTAGACACTTTGGAGTTGAAATTGTAAAAAAAAAATTCATAATATATATGCAATGGAACAAAATAAAAATTACAATTTCTTAAAATAAATGTACACATAAATCGCTTGTAAACCTTCAAGCGGTACCCGGCATTATTTCTGTAAAATTTTTGTCTTCTACAGCAAACCATGTAGACAATGATATCTAACTTTAAATATCATTTGCTTTTAGAATAAGCTCTGTATTATCCATAAGTAATACCACTTTATAAATGGAGATTTAGAAAGCACGTCGAATCTTTGGAAAGAGTTCCGGCAAATTTCGGTTTTTTGGTCTCTATCCTCTATGACATCTTTATTATTTGTCTGTCGTTAAATAATATCACTGGGATTTCGTATACAATAGAGAGGTCTTCATATAAAATAGAGATGATAACACTATTCTATTTTGGCAAATAAAAATTAGATTATGTCATACATATGTACCGGAAAAATTGCGTTGTAGCATCTCTTAATAATTACTAGACTGACTAAGAATTATATAGGATTGATTATAGCTAATAAATAGTATTTTTCATTGTTTGAAGTGCATAAACATGATCCATGTAAAATTAAATTGAAACATGTTATATTTCAATGCAATCTGCTTTACCAAATTTTTCAGAGATGGCACAAATCCCCATTATTACAGAGGTGTTCTAATTTTAATATGTTATATTCTTTGACATTTTTATAGTTAATATTTTGATTCTAAGATAGATATGTATATATGATATTCGATATTTTTGCATTACAATAGCTATGAAATGCAAATTTCATATGATCCAATGTATTTAACCAAAGCGACGGATCTTCTACGAACTTATGATGGTATGATATATTCTCTACCATTTCCGTAATAACAAGTACCTATGTAATCTAAGTCAATAAATCCCTAATCGCAATTCCAATCCTATTCCAAAGTTTATCGTTTACATCGATATCCGTGTATCCCCGAGGTGTATGGTACGTATACCCGTATGGGTGTCCACCCTTCCTCCGTGCGTACCTGCGTCCTCTGCGGATGTGGCGGGTGCGGCGGGTGCGGCGGGTGCGGCGCGTGCGGCGCGTGGTGGTCGCGCGGCGGCCAGCCCACGCCGCTCAGCGCGCCCAGGCGAGCGCCGCGGAGAGACATCTATGTACACATATACGACTATATCGTTACATCTCTTTCTAACAACATTTTGAAGTCACATACACAGCGTACACAGACGAGCGCCGCGGAGAGACACCTATATACACACGTAGTAATATCTTAGGGATACTCTGACTATTAACGTTTTGAGGATACACACACGGCGCGCACAGGCGAACGGACATACACACACAAACATACTACTGTATATAAAGGAACTCGTCTATCAGTATTTTGAGACGACACCACAGCAATATATATTTTTGTAAAACCCAACCAACACAATTTTGAAGTCTAGAATTGGAAATGTACATGGTATTATGTCTTTAGAGAAATTCTTCCACGAATAATTTCAAATTCACGGCTAGAACTACCCCTAGCTAGCTAGAACCCCTATAATGATTTTTTTGTTAATAGTCTCCATGCCTAGTGTGTGTGTCGATGAGCACAGAGAGTGTTAATAAGAACCCATCCAAACCAAGACCCTGTACTTGAGCTTTAATGAGATTCAACCTTGGAAATTCCACCTAATAACAATCAAAGATGCATAGTATCCTACTGAAGTTACAACGCTTTATAGTAAATTTCATAATAGACAAAGACATTGTAACGGAATTTTACTTCACACCACTTCAAACTCTGTCAACAGAGTTACTGATAAGCAAACTGTCTATAATAATACTTTATCATCATTGCACAGCAGAAGCTTAATGGTCATTGACAAATTCAAAGGCTACACTGCTGCCAAACGGCAACCAATAACACCGGTGGACAGTGCGTCCACTGAGGGAATTGCCCGGACAAGGAGGGCTTCCGCGAGGCCCGCAGACCTTACGCCATGCGACGACCCCACCACCACGGAATAGGATAACTGTCAAAGTCACATCCCTTCAGACAACTGACTTTTAACAGCACCATCCCTCCCTCCCCTTCCACCCTCCACGGACCTGGTTAATATCCAGCAACAGCGGCGTATGATGCGCATGCTGCAGGTGCGCGGCGTGAGGATGCGCAGGATGCGCGGGATGTGCGGGATGAGCAGGATGCGCGGGATGCGCAGGATGAGCAGGATGCACGGGGTGCGCGTGCGGCTGCTCGAGGCGCTCGTGCCAGCCGCCGCCGCCGCCGCTCACGTACCGCACCCGCCGGCTGGAAGCAGTATAATACACTTCATTAGTATCACGATTTGAAGGTGATAGGTGGTTCGAAACAGAATGTTCCATCACCACACATTTTTCTGATTTAATAATAGCATTGCTAAAAGCTTCTGTATTATGGTTTTAAATATGTGGTAAAGAACTAATACTTATCAGAAGTGTCTCTGTTTAAAGGAAGTCTTCAGGATTAACAAATCAACTGTAAGCGTCCTCCGTTAAAACTCCTAATATGTAGTATCTTATCCAGAGTTTATTTTAAATGTCAGTGGGACGGCAGTAGTTACTTATTCCTATTTGGCATTTTGTTACATTACATGTAGCTTTGCTGTCGCATAATTTTGAAAAATAAAAAAAATCCATTAGTTCACTCTGTGTAACATTTGATGTCATTGATGTCATTTGGCGTCTCCAAGAGACGCAAATTCAGGCAAGTTCCGGTTACAAAAAGTCGCTGATTGAAAATGATCTAACCACTGTTTCTTATTTCTCGTTAACGGCTCACTTTTATATGAGGCGACCATCTCAGTCCTCGGGAGTAGCAACGCATATGTGATAGACCTCATATAGAACCCCTGTTCTATATGAAGTTGCTTACATATGTCCATGGGCGGCAGTAACCACTTACCACCAGGTGGGCTGCTTGCTCGTTTGCTACTTCATATTTATAAAAAAATAATGAATAAAAATTTAGACGCTTAATATACGACCACAAAGATAATAAGTAGTACAGACTCAGTACGAGTGTGCGAACACTCACGGGGGCTGGTAGTGGTGCCGCGCCGCGCGCCGCTCCACCGGCGGCGCCGCCGACACGTTGCTCTCGCCTGCAACATCAGATCATAAGTATTTATAACTTTTTACAGTATCATGTGAGGATATTTTTAACAAGACCTTCAAAAATGCAGGCAGAGTGTAATTTTGTATCAGCCAGATCTAAATGTTTTATGTTTTTTAGTAATTTACTTGCATTTAGTCCCTTCGAAGAAAATGAAAAACTATTTCCTACAGCTCATCTGTCCATACAATAAAAATCTATTTGTGCATTGTATATATTATAACTACCTACTTTTCGAAGTCGGTTAAAAAAATAAATGAATGTGGGACTGAGAATAAGTAATAATAGAAAAATGTATAATTTTTTGAATTTTTGTCCGTTTGTCTGTTTTTGAAATGGCATTAAACTAAAACCACAAAATTCAAATTAATTTATTGAAAATATATTCATAGAGGTGACATTTATAAATTAACCCTCTCTATCATCGTCGAGAAAAGAAAAATCTTCAAAAGGGAGGTTCTTTTTTGACAACAAATTTCAGGCTGATTAGTCTGGCTCCTAATAAAATTAGAGAGGAGCTCTAATTTCTTTGCCACCCTATGGAAAAAACATTTACATACACAGAACCGACCGTTTTGGTCTACCATCTCTGTTGGGACCCCTCCCCCCCCTCACCTTTCCACTAAAAATCCATAGCTAAACCCAAGGATCCACTTATCCATGAAGGATTATGTGTGGGTGTGTGTGTATACATTTGTGTGTGTGTACCAGTGGAGAGATGCCGCGAGATGCGCCTCCGCTTGCGGCTGGGCGAGTCGCCCGCCTTGCTGGACACCTCGCCGTCGGAGGAGCCCGCCGCGCCCGCCGCCTCCGCGGGGCCCTCCAGCGGGTTCGTGTCCTGGGAACACAACACACACTGTTGTATAACACGCTCAACTTACAGATACATTGAAAAACATAAAAAAACTAACATGGAAAAATAATTAGAGGTGTGCGAGTAATTCGAACTTACAAATTAGTCGTTCCGAATATTAATATTGTTCGAACTATTCGAAACTCTTCGAATTATTCGAAATTATGTGAACCATTCAAAAGATTTCGAATAATTCGCCAACTCGAAAACTTGGATTCCAATCTAGAATTGAATATTAGTATTTGATTCGATTCGATTCGAACGTTATTTGCACAAACCCAAAAATGTTATATAAAATTCAATTAAAGATAAATTCCTTTAATTCGATTAAAATTACTTAATTGACTTTTAAGTGTATTACGACGGCACTAATGCCTAAACTATTTCTACCTTTTAACAGCAGTATGGTGTTGCTATGTTTTGGTTTGAGGCAGGGCTCGAGAATCATTTGACAGAGCCATTTACGCGGACCGCATAGTTGTTACCTAAGATAATTGCGTACCACATTCCAAATAGTCTCTGATATTTATGACAGCAAAAAACATTTGCCAAAAAAACAGTTCTTCAAAAAAATTTATGGCGTAATAAACGATTATAGGAAGACCCATGGGCCGCAAGTAGGAGATCGTGAGATGCCTATCGAGTGTATGTTTAAGTAGAGAAATGTACACGAAGCGTTCCAACTTAGCCATCAGACAGAGAATTACACCTGTCATTGGTCTCAAATTTATCCCTTATATTATATTATTTGGAGTTATTAAAACTAGAAAATCAATAACTGATTCTACTACATGTATAGTACATTCTTTATCCTTATAATATTTTAAAATAGATACAACATTAATTAACGGACTGTAAACTGAATACAAGATTAACTATTAATAGATAAGTAGAGAAGTTACCAAGTGATGATGGTGTAGATGCTCGCCGGACGGGCCCGCGCCGCCCGGGCTCGTACGCAACTCTGTAACGTTAACACATTTTATATTGTATTATTAGGAAAAAAATTAAAAGTCGGCGGGTATTTACACTAAAGGATTTCCGGATATTCCTTATTCCTATACCGTTTACATAGTCGTAGTGTTTAAGAGGCCAGGAGGGTAAGATGTCTATGGACGTAGCACAGGAACAGTGTTATGTATAATTTGCATATTTCTGACCTAACTTAACCCAACCTAATACTCTTAAAATTCATGTTGCTCTCTGGGTCTTTCATGTTGTTCAATAAATAACACTTTGTTCCTGTTTTCTAAGTACACATTACAACTAAAGGTGTCCCAGAAATCGGCCGTGCTACAGTATTACCTCCGAAATTGTATATATTTGCAGATGTTACCAAAACTTCGACAGCGTAATTCAGAATATAGTGGTTTCATCTATTGATGAGTTGCAGGAAGTTTCCACGTGCTATTGAACTTTGGGTCTGCGCCCAAAACCGTGAGAATTAAATGTGCTACAAAAACACAAAATGTGTTACAATGCCATACTAAATGTCTGCTCAGAGCAAATATCAACAATTCGGTTTTGTAGGTAAAATTATTTAAACACTATAAAAGTAAATACTTACATCAACATATATTTTTCAAAATTAAAATTCTTATTTGAGATTGTATGAATAGATCCAAAATATTACTTACATATGATGAACACCGTGAACACATATTTATAAAATATTATGTAAACCAATAGAATATATTAACTTTATTGGTTTAATAAATATTCTTCCACGATTGTATTGCTAAACAAGCGCATATTTTGACATATATTTCATACACAAATATTTTTCGAAAATTCTATACTATCAAGCGACCATTTGTTAAGTCAAATCACAAACTTTTTAATGTGGACTAACTGGAGTACCTGTGCTTGGTTACAAAAGTACATGTAAAGTGATAAGGATTTTCCGGATAGAAAATAAATGTTAGCCATCAAAAATTTGCTGTATTAATTAGCGTTCTCTTTTTATTTAAAATGGAAATGATGTCTTTATTTTGCATGAGCCTACGGGGGCACTTATAAATTGTCCGTTATAATATTTTCTGACACTACCGCCGGATCGGAAAATGGAAATAAAAAAGTCTGAAACCAAAGGGTGCACTGAGGTTATTTATTTATATTTTTGAAACAACTTAGATTAAGGGTTACAAGGGTGAACTTAATGCCTAATGGCATTCTCTGCCAGTCAACCCTGGACGATGGCGATAATTTGTGGTATGCATATAAGTAGTAAATTGATTGAGACTTAAAATATATATACATACACAGGTTACTTAGTCGCCATCTTTAAATAGCGAAAAATATCAAAATTAAAAGTACCCTATAAACTGACCCGATAAATTAAGCATCCATGCAAAATTTCATGGGAAAAAAGACCAGAGGTTCGCGTGCTTGAGTAACACACAGTCACACATCAACTCATTTTCATATATTGAGTAACAAATATACATAATGGGTATATAAACGGTTCTTACTACAAATAATGAAATAAATACAGAAGTTTTTCTATTATCCCGTCACGAACGGGCACACAAACTTCACAATTTAATTCAGTATGCTATACACACACTAAAATTGACTTTGAAACATATCCAAATAAATATTTTATCGAATTATTTCATTCGAACAAAATTATTTATCATTATTTTTAATTATAATGTAAATTGTTATTATATTATTCAATGACATCTAAGTTTATTCAAATATTTAAATTAAAATTCATGAATGTTAGTGAATGATCATGACATCTGACCGAGACGCTTGAGTGTGTTGTAAAGTCACCTTATATTTTTACACCTACCCAAAGTCTGTTTGTTGTGAGAGAAAATTTTTAGAATCGTGATTTGAAATACACACGCTACAGTTGTCGACGGTACAACTAGATAGCGCTATACTAGGGTTGTCAACCGTACTATAATATATAGTATAGTACTATATTTCGCCCAATATAAAGCCCATTTATTTCCAATCTACATTTGTTTTACAATTAAGGAAAAAAATATAAATTAAAAAAAAAAACCTGCGTACTATATACAATTGAGTAAATAACGCAAAAGTATTATATTTTCAACACCGAAGGGCTCCCATCCAACAAACGTGATTTCTTTTGAAGGTTTTATTAGAAATGGTACGGAACACTTAGTGCGCGAGCCCGACTCGCACTTGGTCGATTTTTTTTTCATCAATTTTCTACTAGATCCTTCTGTTTTAGGTGGATGGTGATTGTTTACGACGGAATCTGCGCGTGAGCATAACGCACGGCGGCACATGACCCAGTTAATTTTGAATACAGATCGTTTACGCAATGCAGGGAAAGTGCCTCCACGACGCCATCAGGCGCTGGGCCGTATGGAAATTTTGGAGTGAAACCGACGATCCTTTGTCTTTAAAGATGCGTAGTGTTTTAGGGTTCCGTCCCCACGGTCAATAACCATTTTATCCCAGGCCGGTTATTAAGGTCCAGGGTAAAAAGGATCCGATGTCCGTCCGTCTATCCATCTATGACAAGAATTCGAACTGAACACTTGAAGTTATTACAGAGTGTGTGCCGCGAGTATAAGTATATTAACATTTTCTAGTAAGACACTTCAATTTTCAAAATGTATGTACGCCCTGCTGATTTTTCTTTCCTTTTTTCGATACTTTCGTCGATTACCTTAAATGAATGGAGGGTTAGCTGAGTTACATAAGCCCAAAAGCGAGTCTACCACCTTTCTCTGCTAGTCATGTTCCGTGGTCTAGTTCTATAAAGGACTAGCAGTGCCTCGCAGTTTCACCCGCGTTTATTACAGAACAATCTATTGAAATCAAACAAACGTAACGTCATTTTACATAGCCTAAAGCCTTCCACGATAAATTTACTATTCAACACAAAAATATTTTTTCAATTCAACCAGTTCATGAGATTAGCGACTTAATCAAACCAACTCTACTGCTTTATAATATTAATAAGTATAAAGGATATAAATGTACGACGAAGTTCCACATAAAGTGTCAACTCAAGCACATAGTACGTAAAATGGTGTTGTACAGTACCTACTCGGCGGCGCTCCGCGGGCACGGCGGCGCGGCGCTCGGCGCGGCGCGACCCGCCCGCTCCGCCGCCTGCAACGACACACGGGGAATATTATCAAATTATGCTGAAAACCTTCTACTACTAAGTCACAAATACTGATAGTCGGGCAAATTAAAATGTTAATACGATATAGAAATAGCCATTATAACTTATTGTCAGACCAAAATAATCTTTTCTACAATAAATAAATTGCAATTTTCGGATAAGTGCCAGGATTATGAATGTTATTATGCCATGCTACTTGTTGTATGTAAACAACAGTTGCAAGTGTTAGGTGTATGGAATACCTACTAAGAACTATTGTGATCAGCAAATCATTCCATCCATTATAGATGTATCTGTAAGAAAAATCTGCTTTCTCCTACAACCCCCCGCCCCCCGCCTATATTAATACGATTAAAAACTAAATATAAAATAAGCTAAGGAAATACTGAAGATCATCTGAACTATGCACAATCGGTCTCCACAAAGTGATATACCAATCTAAGTACACGTCTAGTCGTCTATAATTCGTCACTGGAATGGGGGGCCTTAAAATAATGGACATGACTGCAAGTGGTTAGCCAAAATCCGCGAGGCATCTTGTTTTAGAGCGTGTAGTGTAATGTATAAGCCGATTAAGCTAACTAGACGAATGTCAAACGTGACATCACTCGCAAGAATGCAAGTACTGATGACAAAAAAATAGCAATAATGATTTTTTGTGAAATGTTGATTTCAATGAAA
>DWNE01001289.1:0-22675 GCA_018249875.1 Cecropterus toxeus | reverse complement strand
GGGTGCCATGGACACACAAACACGAATACACAAACACCCAGACCCAGAACAGAAATCTAAGCTCATCATTCATATTTGTGTCTGGCCGGGAATCGAACCCGGAACCCATTGCGCGTCAGACCGGTATGGTAACCGCTCGACCACGCCGGTCGTCAACTTACAAATTGTGAGTTACATATTTATATAATAAACTAAACTTAGATCCAGCAGTGGTAAAAACATACAGTTTATTTGATAGTAAGTGATCCTTGCCACATATGGACACATGTAACTAATTCCATAAAAAATTGTAGGTCTCTTTACCAATTTTGAAAAATATGTATGAAACTTATCTTTAAAGGTGATCGAATTTGACTGCAACGGCACCACCTACTTCGACGATATACTAATTCATATACAAAAATAAAAACATGTAAAGTTATTATTAACTATTCTTACTTTTTGTAAACATCATGAAGTTTTCCCATTACGATTTCCTTATTCTTCCCTCTGTTTAAAATTAACATGATACTGCACAATATCAACTTCTGTTGCATGGGGAGCCCCTCGTCTACTTCAGTGTCTATTTTTTCAGAACCTCCATAGACGTCGTTCAAAACTTCTAAAACCTGCTTCAACTCTACAGTAACATTGGTATCCTTGATCATGGATTCGACGCAATGGTTTTCAGAAAATTTACTACGTTTAGCAAGCTCTATAACTCTTTGTCCTATGTCTAATGCTCTTCTCATATCTCCTGACACAGCTGCGATTTTAGCTGAAATAAAATTTTAAATTATATGTATAACGCTTTAAAGGCAAAAGGTTCTTTAAACGGTATTAATCCTATGTTATAAAAAGGCAAAATAAAATAATTTACACATACCAGCCAACATTTGTAAGGCTACAGGCGAAAATACATTGCCCTTATCTTGATTGGCCAAAACATTCGTAAATATATTGATAATTTGCTGTTTTGTATATGGCGCGAAGTGAAGAGTGACCGGTCGAAGCGAGCAGCGAGCTTGTAATCGCGGGAGAGTTCTTTCCGTTAAGTCCAATGCATTAGCTACTCCTACCAAAACTATACGAGAATTAGGTAATGCTGGCCACTCGAATATTGTGTACAGAACTGACTGTTTCTTGCTGTCTAACTGATCTATTTCGTCCAGTACTAAAAGTCTGAAACAGAAAGTATTTATTATGAGTGTGTAGTGCTTAAAATATATAGTACCTACATTGATCTTAAGTATTGTCTTAGATGTGGCGCATTTTTCTCACTTATATTTTCTATTTTAGTTTCCTCCAAAAAAATATTGAAAAAAAACTATAAAATTATAATGTTAACGTTAAAATTTAACCAACCAACTTAAATAGAACGATAAGAATCTAGTTGCTCATTTTGAATAAAAAAATGATTGTATTTTTCTGAAAATACAATCATTTTTTTTTTGTTTTGTTGAACCCATTAAAATTCTATCGGGCATGATAGTCAAAACCTATAGATTATTATCTATGCCATGACGTCACTCAAGGCGAAACAAAAAGACAAGCGTTATCGGAGATTTTGTATAAAACAATTGTCTATACAAAAAAAAAATATTATCATTGTTTGAAAGTTGTTAAGCTATATTTTAATAATTTAAAAGTCTACAGATGATTGTTTGAGTAATGATGGGCATTACTCAAACAATCCTCAGTAGATTTCTGTTTTCTGCCTTTAACATTACAACCTTAACAATAGCATGCCAGATTTTTTAAACAAAGTTGTAAACTTACATCATCTTGTGTTTCTTATTTAAATATTTTTCAATAGCAGACAGACATGTTTTTTCGGTTGATCCCGACGTCGTTATTTTTAGTTCCTTGCAAATTCTGTTGTAAATGCTTGCTGCAGATTTCATCATAGTACAATTTATATACACTTGTGTATAACCTTCTCGTATCTGAAACAGAAATAATGTAAAAAAAGAAAAATAAATTTTTTCTCACTCGTATATAGGGTGTGTTTTTCTTCTTAAATGAATACGTGGAATGAAGCGGCTAAGGAATTGTATACTTTTAAAACTTAATTTTAGTGTTTTTTTAACAAAATTGACCGCGTAAATTCTTTAAACATTTTTTGCTATTCCTTATGGTTTGGCTATTCAGATGCGCTTGAAGAGATCACCTGTTTGACATACGATTTTTAATTACCTTCGAAGTTCCCAGAATATATGACAAACTTGCAGTTTTGCCTGTGCCGGGTTGTCCAGAAATATACAAAGATACAGATTCCTCTTTGTCAAGATGATTGGTTAAGAAATCCTCTAGGAACGCTATCTCTTTTTCCCGACTTGTTAGTGGTTTTAAATCTTCAGTGTTAGGAGTACTAAAAAAAAAAGATTAAAAATGTAGCTTAAGAAACCATCATTCTATAGGAAATTGCAGTTAGGTGCAGTAAACCGAAACTATACTGTTTTTTATATATTCAAATAGGGTTTTCAAGCGTCATTGTTCGCTAATACGTGTGTAAATGCAATTGAATAAATACAAATATTTATTTAATTAAATTAAATAGCAAACAGACATCTTGTATATCATATTTATAATATTGAATACCTACATGTATAGATTTCGTAAAAGAAAAGTGTTATTGAACGAATCAAACAAAATTTACTTAAAAATGAAAAAAAAAAACTACATATATTTGATTGCAGAATTACGATAAAAAATAGATTATGTCTTACATTTATTGTAAAGTTATAGAAGTAAGTTGGTACTTACCTCAAATCTTCTGGTTCACAGTTTTTAGAAATTCTACTTTTCCTAGGAACTTTTACAAGTGGGCTTGTCTCTGAAAAGTGCAATATTTCTGTTATTTATCTCCTTCATTATTCGTAAAGTATATTCACTAGCAGTATAAGCAACACGATTAAATTCTAACCTTCGTCGTCAACAGATTTCTTATCAATCTTAGTTGAAATTATATTCACAAAATCTTGATTTTCAATATTTGATTTTCCTCTTTTTATATTCACATAAGTCCTTTTACGGGATTTGAAAGGGATTGTTGATTGAACTTCAGACATCTGAAAAAGAATAAAAAATGATAATAAACTGAAGACAGACAAAGGCACTTAATTCACATTAAAATTTAAATTTACCTGCCAGTTTCGGGTTTAAATATCTATCAGAAATACTGTAATCAAACTGTAATAATACAATCTGCTTCATTATATACCTACTTTAAACAATATATAATCGTTGGTGCGTCTGTAGTAACTATGTACCTAACTTTCGAAATTTGATAATTGTTTAGTGTCTAAAAATATTCAAAATACGTGTTGATTTAGCGCTAATATTTGAACCTAATAGGCACTGCGACTTCCTACTATACAATTCCTTTATTTAACTCTAAAGCCGTTTATTTATTTTTCACTATAAATATATCTATACTTTTATACAAATATAAAAGTGACAATACGTAACATGAAATAAAATATCAATTGTACTTATAAAACTTTATTTCGCAACATTTCATATTTAAATCACCGTGTAGAGAAATTATAGCACAAAGTAAGCTAATATTATTAATTAATTCATGTGTATAAATTAAGTGATTTAGTAAAAGTATGTAAATACACAAATTATACATAAATTATGAAGATTACTATTATGTATATGAAAACGCTAAACATGTAAAAGTCACAATTAATATTAAAATGAAGAAATTCTATTCGATTACATATTCCAAAACATTTAAATTCCATTTGTTACATTTCGGGCATTATTTTATGATCAATAAAGATAATTAAGTTGAAACTTAATATAATGTAATGCTTCAACATAATTATTACAAATCATTCTTGTGAACCATTACAATCTATAAATATTAAATACACACTTAAATTGTGTTTAGAAGCATAATCAAAACAACACAACTCTTAAGATAAATCACAGTTTCTCACTGTTTATCTTTGTTAAAGTCATTCTGTGCTTGATGTGACATGTTGGACATATTTTTCAATAAATCATAGTGTTGCTGGGCTTTCAACCATGGATTCTGGAAATGCATTCCATGTAAGTCCATTTGATGCCGTAACATTGCATGTTGAGCAGAAATAATCTGACGTTGTGTTAGATAATCTGTAGGACTCGCGATTGGTGGATTTGGTTTCATAGTGGGAGGCATTGGTTGTCTCATTACATGTCCTGGCATCTTGGGTACCGGCATAATCGATTTTAAAGGTTTAGGGCCTGGTTTAGAAGGTCCTGGCGAAGCCTTAGGTATTTCACTTTTAGGTGTATTAATATTTGACACTTGTGTACTACTGATTTGATTGGACTGGTTTATGTTATGATCTGGCAAACCACTTACACCCTGTTTATCCTCAGCAATCACTAACTTTGGGGATGAACTAGGTGAACGCGTCTGTGACCTTGGAGAAGGTAGAGTAGGATTTGGTGAATTATGAGAAGCTATTGGATAACCTGGAGATGGTCCTGCAACATTTGAGTTACCTGGATTTCCCTTATGATTAATTTTATTAACACCTTCTTGTCTCATTGCAAGCATTTGTGGTCCACTGGGTTTTTCCAATTTCGGCTGAAGCATTCCACTTGTTGAAGGCACTCTTAAAGGTGAAGTACCAGTATTTATAGGTCTTGTAGGTAAATTTGATAAATGCCCTTGTGACATTGCTAATGGGAGCAACTTGTTAGGTATGTTTTGTTTTTTAGCCAAATTAGCTATAGATTGCATGGTTTCAAATGCTTTGGACTGCTGCGGGCCTAGGTGACTCTGTATATTATGAGGAGTTGATAAATCAAGAGCTGCACTTAATTTATGTTCTGTTAATGGAATATTAGTTGGTGGTGCTTTAGGACTGGACATATTAATTTTATTTGCAGCAGCATTAAATGATTTGGGAGTGGCTGGAACGAGTTTTGGAACTTGAGCTTTATTTTTCAGTAATTTCCCTTTTTTGTCAGTTTGCATGGATTGCAGTTGTTGTTCAAAGGTTTGCTGGAATGTTATAGGGGCAGAAAAGCTTCCACTTTGTTTCCCTAGCTTAGTGTCTGCAATGGGTTTTAAATTTGGTACAGGTCCTTTGGATGATGTCTCAGACGGTTTATTTGGAGGTTTTGATTGAGTTGCAGTACTTTCAAGTAAATTTGGAGTATTCGATTTTGATTCATTTTCAATTTTAGGTTTTTTCAGATCAGTATCAGGTAATTTTAATATTTCAATATAATTATGAACAGGAGGACTAGGTGCCTTGTGGGCAGTTGCATTACTTGCACTGGTGAGATTTTTATTCACCATCATCTTTTTCTGATCTACATTACCTGAATCACATGGACTCCTTGGTTCTGTTTTTTGATCTGTTAGTGTAATAGATAATGAAGGAGGTATGTTTATTTTGCAAGAGTCAAATAATGACTTCAGAGGATCACCTGATGTCTGTCCAGTGATAGGAGCAGAAAGAGATGTTTTAACTTGAGATAATATTTTACTACGATCATTTGTTGGGTCACAATTGTTTGCTAAAAGATCCATCCTCAGTTTTCCAACTGTTTGACCTTTATTTTGAGATGTTGGATTTACTGGACTTGGTCTTAACTCTGGCATTTTCTTTGTTACTGGCTTAGTTTCGGCTGATTTAGGATTTAATGCTGGCATTTCTTGTTTTGGTATTTGAAGCTTAAGTGGTGATACTGTCTTTTGAGTGACAGATGAAGTCTGTGCAGGAGTCTCATTAGGTTTTCGTTTAGGTGAAGTAATTGTGTTTGGTATTGGAGCTCTTTTCAACACAGGATTCTCTAAAGTCGTGGTCTGTGGTTTTACATTAGTTATTTGTTGTTTAACATCCTTGGCAGGGGGAGGCATGGGTGCAGGCATATTAGTTATTGATGAAGTTGATGATGATGCTGATGATGACGATTGAATATTTAAATTTGCTTTGTTATCCTCAACATTTTTTGGATGCTCAGGCAATTCACTAGCCTTTTCTACAGGTTTAGTTACATTATTATTCGATGTGGTATTGGGTATGTGGGGAATTTTAGCTTTTTCTATCTCAATTTTTAATTTCTTCATTTCAGGGAGAATTGTAGGTGCATTCTGTTTTCGTTTTAATGTATCATCACTTTTAGATGAACTACTTGGACCCTTTGCATTGTTATCAACAGCTGAAGTTACATTATCAACAACATTAGATTTACTCGGTGAACTTTTGGTGGCATTGTTCTTTGCTGTCAACTCAAATGAAATTAAGAATTGTGATTTTTCAACTTCATCATCATTCTTCTTTCCTTGTGGAAGACTGTCATTGTTGGTTACATTAGAATTATCTTGATTACTACCTTCTTTCTCCTTGTGTTGATTAAACATTTCAGACTTTTTTAATGATTCACTTAATTTACTTGCACTATTTTCTTCTGGCATAGGGCTATCTGTTCCAGATGATGCCTCAGAACCATGATCATTTAAATTTGGTGTAGGACTACTAGCATTAGTGTCTTCTGTACATGCAGGGCTCGGTTTTCTGTCAGGAAAATGAGAACTCTTCCTATTAATATCAAATAACCTATTGCGTATGGCAACATAATCAATTATTTGGTAAAAAAATCTCATAGGTTCATTCCTTTTCCAATTGTATATATAAGCTATATCCATTAGAGTGTAGTAATCTGGTAAGGGTACTTTCTTGTACAATATGTCAATAGCAAATTGTGTACTGTCAATATCAAATTTCATACTAAGAAATTTCTTAAGATGACTAATGTTAACGACTGCAGGACATTGAAGATATCTTCTTGACCCACCTGGCTGTGTTGTACACTCATTGCTATCGGATGATTTACTAGATATACTATCAGCATCTGTCAAATCAGCATATTCAAGTGAAAAGGAAATTACATCTTCAGGGCTAAAAATGATTCTTTCTGTATCTTCACCCCTCTGTTCAGGGGTCGCTGAGGCTGCAGGACCAGGTCTAGACGCGTAGAACTGTTGACGACGCTCCATTTCTCTTTGAAACAATCCTGGTACAAGTTTGTACACTATGTCTTGGAGAGCCTTATCAAGTTTAATATTCGGTTTTGCAGAATTTATCATCATCTCGCAAACAGGGCAGTAACTCTTCACTTGTAAATGTTTGATAATACAACTCCTACAAAACGAATGTAAACATTCCACAATAGTTGTAGCGTCTATGTAGTAGCCTCTACACAATGGGCACGTTATGTGTTCGTTAACTTCACCTAACAATGTTCTTTGGGGAACCACTGCACCGTTATTTTGCTCAGACATTTTCACGATTTTTTTGTCAGGCTGTTTATTGGAAGTAACCATTTTCACAACAGCGTACACAGCGTCATCAAAATTCAATACACTGAATTGACAGCATAACACTACTAATTTTATAAACTGAACTTGTCACTGTAGGTTATTACATTGCGGACGCTTCCAGTATTTTTTTTACCGTTTTAAACTGAACAAAAATGTGGAATCAATACATAAAACCGCGAAACATACGACTCGTATCACTCGCGTTCGACATATTTAACGTTTTTCTTAAGTTGGTAACCCTGTCATTTCTGTCAGTATAAAATGTGTATACTTCAAGACATTTATAATTGAAAGTTTTATGTGAATAAAAGCACTAACATTAAAAGAAAAGTATAAGTAATAGTATCAGTTTGAAGCAAATTTTATCAACTTACCTTTACTTAAAAATAACACTCCTAAATAGAGTAGTTTACGTATAAATTGTTCATCAACTGATCACTGTTGACAAGGACACGAGAATTTATTTTGGCGCGAAGAGTTTTTTGATCTAACCATATCTTGTCAAAAGTGTCAAGTACCAATGTTAACATGCATAAAAATGCTAAAGGTATAACTTCACATGATTATCAGAATGATCAAATGGATTTAATTCAAGGGACCACCACGACAAGTGCGTAACTATTATAACCAAAACAGAGTACAAACGAAACATATAATCATAGTAATATATTTTACATAGAATTCGACAAACATTTAGTAAAGTAGTTGACACTATATTTAATAGGTTATATAAAGTGAATTATTCTTCCTAAATTCATAAAAAAATGCATGCATGAAATACTTAAACTATTTATGTCAAATATTTGAACTTTTTCTTGGACCTATGAGTACGCTTTCGACCATGATGTTTTAAAAGTCGACCGAAACTGGTTTTTACGACCGAAAACGTAACCGAATGTCGGCAACGGTCTCAGTTTCGGCCGAAACTTCCTTACAAAGATCATGTTTTGAAGGAAAAATAAAGAAAACCTTTTTATAATCAGCTAGTCTTCATTTTTT
This sequence comes from Cecropterus toxeus, assembly GCA_018249875.1. Classification (NCBI taxonomy): domain Eukaryota; kingdom Metazoa; phylum Arthropoda; class Insecta; order Lepidoptera; family Hesperiidae; genus Cecropterus; species Cecropterus toxeus. The sequence goes on along the minus strand of DWNE01001289.1, from coordinate 14,361 downwards.
TTTATCTTTGAATCGCAGCTATTCAGACTTCAATATTTTCATTTGTTATGTTAGTCATAATAAAAAATATAAATTAATTGCATTTTTAAAATACATACAATAGATGAGAATTCATCTGAGGAGGTAGATTCTTTTACTGAATATTATTCATGGCGTGGTAATATTATAACTTACTTAAGTTGCATTTCACTCGCCGAATATGGCCGATCACAGCGCGAGAAATCGAGATGCAGTTTCGATTTCGGTCGTAGTTTCGGCAGATTTGCCGCCGATACTGAAGCTAAACCGAAACCTTTTTTTGCAGAAATTCGACCGAAACCGAACCCGACACCGAACATAATCGCACACTAGTCGACATTCAGCGACTTAGCAGAAAAAGGAACGTGGGGGTACTGGAGATTTTACATTATTTGCTATTTTGATTATTCATCGTTTAATTTTAATTCTTCGATTAAACTTGGTTTTACTTTGTTATTGGTTAATTTTAAATTCTCGATTTTATATTTCTGAATAATTTATAACTTATTCAATGAAAAAAAATATAAACAAACCAACATAATAAGTAAACTGTACTAAATTGTTTAATCATATAAAATCGACTTGCCCAGCAAAGTTCAACGATTTAAGTGAATATTTTACAATTGTGCATTTTTGAATGCTAATAGCAAACAAATCCGTTCTTATTTCAAATAACAAACAAAAAAAAATGTCCAGAAGTTTCAAAATAAAAAGATCCATAAACATAAAGTTGGCGGTAAATCTAAACACAATTTTAGAAAGTTATAGGAAATAAATTGAAAACAAACAACATCCAATTATGATTAAACAATAAATAACATGCGACAAACAATTAAAATAGCAATTAGCAATAAATATATATAATTAATTCTTCACCTTCACCTGCACTCTATCTCATAGTTCTTATACTGCTAAGTTTTTAAAAGACTTGACAGTATGAGTTACAAATTTGACGTTTCTTAAGTAAGTGACATCATTGTCTATGTCGTTTCGTTTCTGTTATTCGTTAATGATTGACAATAACAAAAATAATAACAATAATGTAATTATAACATAATTCTCGAGAATTGGTTTGTTGCAGAGAGACCATTATATATATGGGATTTATTTTTTACAAAAAATTTTTCCGCGAGTTACGGTTGCTTATATGGTTGGTGAAAATCAGAAGATTGTGTCTAAAAGGTTTTGTTAAATAATGTTTGGTGCCAGAGCGGCTCTGGCTCTGCGGTTGCTAAAACTAGCTGAAGAAGAAGACCGAATTCGCGAGAGTGAACTACAACTTTTGAAGAAACGACGCAAGATATCCCAAGTTCACCGCATCTCGGAAAAGAAGTTTGTCGAGCAATACCGAATCTCAAAGAACGCGTTTAAATATTTATGCGAAGTATTGGAAGAAAATACTGACCTTAGAAAGTCACAAAGGGTGTCTTTGGAAACTAAGGTTCGATATTTTTCGTATACCTAAGAGTAAAGCCATATAACTGTATGTATAAAAATAAAAAATAATAATAACAGTTAAAAGACGTCTTACCATAGCGTAGTTAGAGCACCAAGTTTTCAAATTAAAAATGAAATAATAAGAATAGATATTTAACTTTGAATTAATGAATTTTGAAAATGTAATGAAGGTAAAATTTATTCTTATTCCAGATTCTTAGCGCTTTACTTTTTTACGCGAATGGAAACTACCAGCGTGATATTGGTGCTGTTCATGACCTTTCACAGGAAGCCATTAGCCGTTTTGTACAAGAAGTGACAGAGGCATTAAACAACCCAAATATGACTAGTAAATTTATTGAATTCCCTTGTTCACAGGCAGAAAGAAAACTTGTTACTCAAAGGTATTAAGTAATTAATAATAGACATATTTATTATATGTAAGGACTTTAATATTTAAATAATTTAAATGATTTATTTGTTTCAGTTTTTACAACACATATGGTTTTCCTGGTGTTGTAGGATGTATCGATGGCTCCCACTTTAGGATAATAAAGCCTAGAAAGGATGAGGAACAGTTATATTTATGTAGAGAGCACTATCATTCACTGAATGTGCAAGTAGTAAGTAAAGATTGGTTAGTATGTAATATAAAATAATAAATTGAATTAAAACATTTACAAGTTATTATTTTGTCAGGTTTCTGATCATCAAGGCAAAATATTATATGTCAACCCCAAATTCGGAGGAGCCAGCCATGATGCCTATGTTTTCGAAAACAGCTCTCTTGATACATTGATGCAAAATTTACATGAGAACGGTGAAGCTGTTTGGCTTTTAGGTATGGCAATAAAGATATATTTACGAAGGTGATCAATGTCATAGGTTTAGTTAAAAAGGAATCTTTTTTTTTTATTTTCTACACTCAAAGCCCCACAGAAGGATTTTCTCCTGCGTTGTGGGTGGCATGGATACACAGAGACAAATACACAAACACCCAGATCCGGAACAGAAATCTAAACTCATCATTCACATTTCTGTCTGGCAGGGGATCGAACCCGGCACCCACTGTGTGGTAGAGTGGTATGGTGACCGCACCACCACGAGGGTCGTCGAATTTCGAAATTTGTTCTGCTATAATAATTTTATTTTTGACAGGCGACTCTGAATATCCCCAAAGACCGTGGCTTATGACACCTTATCTCGCTCCAATACCTGGTTCAATACAAGATATTTATAACAAAATACATAGCAAGACAAGAGCTCCAATAGAAAACGCCCTTCGCTGTCTCAAAAACCGATGGAGATGTTTAAGCAAGAATAAAGTTCTACACTATAAACCTGAAAAATGTGCAAAGATTATAATTGCCTGTACAGTATTGCACAATATTGCACTAAAATTTAAAGTGTCCCTCACTGAGGATCAAATGCCTGGTAATTTAACACTTCTATATATATATTTTCATACAAAATCAATAATAACGTGTTATATTATACTGGTATACTTTTTTTTTAGAAAATGATGAGCCATCAATACCTCACCACTTGGAAGAAGATGAAGAAACATCAATGTTGGACCTAGGTCGCCAGATGCGTGATAAGCTGGCCTCTAGGTTACATGCAGCAGCTACTGAATGATTTTTTTTTTGTTGCACAATAAACGTTAAAAAATATTATTTTCGGTTACTATATAATAAGATAAATTTGAATTATCTGGACTACGTTTTTTTTTTAAATCATAATATGTTAATGTTACATAAAATTGATTTGATATGTTTAAAAAAATATTTTTTTCTGGTTTCCAATCGTCAAGTTAAATCCCATAATAGTTTGGTGAACTCTCACTAAAAGTTACACAGATGCATGGAGCAGATTCCACTGCCACGAACATCAGCCGCATGCTTCGGGTAGACTGGCTTAATAAATTACGTATTTGCTAATTGAAAATTTAGCAAGAAAACTTCTTCAACACATTAGATCAATCTGCCGCGTATATTACAACACGTCGCTCGCAGCCGCAACAACCCTGCTCATATTGTTTGTCAATAGATATTTTAGCGTGCAGCGTCATTTCGGCGTATAAATAGGAATATAGTGTGATAAAAAAAAAAAAAAAGTTATTTTGCAACTTACAATATATTTAATATAGACATTGTAAAGTATGTCAAATATTAATATCTCCTACACACTATGGTGGCATTTTTTATACCGGTGGGTAGGCCAGGACGGCAGCGCGGATAACAAATCCAATTCGCGCCTCTCATTTATATACTAATATCATGGATGCATTGGTTAGTGATTTTGATTGCTTGGTTCATCAAGCAATCAGTTTGTCAATGTCCAATCAGTAATCTAGCCATTTTTTTTCTTATAAGAACGGAGTAACAAACGAGGCATGCAGGCCGCCTGATGGTAATTGGTTACTGCCACCCATAGATGCTACTCCCGAGGACTAACATAGTCGCCTCATATAATACATATAAGAGCCGGCAACCAAACGCAAAAACGCTAGAAATAGGCGTAGTGGTGGTTCTTCCCTGTTCGAATTACATTTAAAAAAATGATATATTCGTGCGGCTAATGCTACTTGTATAGTGTGTAGGAGCTATAAAAATGTTCATAATAAAAAAATACAGTACAATATACAACCATGTATAAAACTGAAATATATCAAAATACTTTTTCCCTTAGATACATAAAAACTTTATAACACATAGAATCTGCATATTATTTTTATACAAAAATGGCAAAATAAATAAACAATATATACAATAGGGTTTATTCTTATAAATATCTTAAAATACGAGTTAACTAAAAATAAGTATTAGTATATCAGTCGAATCTAATTGATAATTTTAAATGTAGATAATTTTAAAATTTTAATTGTTATAATACACTATTGAATTAACGATTGAACTTAAAAAAATCAGTGTTCAAAAAGTTTCTAGTAGTGAGTTCTCTATTGAAAATAAGTTCAATACGGAATTCAATACGTTTTTATAAATTTGAGACTCTTCAAACCTTTTTCACAGAATTATAATTACACAATGTAATATCGACTTAAATATATGAAATATGTTTATTTGTTTACATAACTATTAAATATATGCAAAAATTGTCCCATAAGATTTTGCCACTGGGCCATCTCGGTCGTCCTTTGACTTAGCTCAGCCTGTCTATGCGCATGCGCCGCTTGGAGCTCCGCCTGTCGATGTGCATGCTCTGCCTGTCGCAACTCAAGCTCTGCCTGCCGCTGTTCAAGCTCCCTTGCTCTCAGCCCCATGTGTTCGGCGGCAATTTCTCGGGCTAAAAGGCGCCAACGCTGATCCATGTATCGGAACAGCGATGAAGGATCTTCCCTAGAAGGTTGCCCACCACCCCGTCGTTGGCGTTGAGTGGTTAGCCGTGGAGTTGGACGCTGCTGCGAAAGGTTATGTCGCGAAACAGAACGACGTCGTCTCGGTTGGGGACAATCAGGCACCTCTTGTTTGAGCTCGGGAGTTGACTGCCTAGAGCTGGCAGAGGGAGATACAGCTCTGGGATCTGTCCGATCTGGTGAGATCCGTTCCACTGAAACTGAAATATATGTACAAGATGAAATAAACGCTCATAAATTTTCAAAAAACTTATTTCTTAATTTAAAAACTATTATTACACATAGTAGGATACCAGTAAGTACCTGTAACATATCAATAGGTATCAAAGACCAGGCTGAACTGCTGTATTATAGTATAAACAGCACTTTCAAAATTGATGCCCATGCATATGCAATTGTAATTGCCTTAATCCTATTAAATAATTATTTTCACAAATATTTTTTCAAAAGCTGTTATGGATACTTCTGTGAATTGTTTTGCCTCGCGTTTACACTTCGTCCAATGGTTTATCGCTATGATTGTATGGTGACCATACACTTAATTTATCTTTATATTGAAAGGATATCTGACCAGGACGCTAATTCCTTTTACTATATCAAATATTGGCATGACTTATAGGTATTGCTTTCTATCTAATGGCACTTAATTAGTTTATATATCTCTACAATAAATATAAAAAGAAAATGGAATTTTCTTTAGATCTTCAGTATATGGAAAACATTCTAAGTCTACTGCTTTCACACAATACAAATTTTAATTTATCATTTAACAAAGTTCCCAATTTGATTGTAATTTTATTCATATGATTGACTTTAGTGGAAGACCATGTTTACACAAAAGGAGCACTAGTGGCCCCCCGATGAGATGGACCAATGTCCTGAACAAGACGGTGGGGAACTGTTGAATTCAGAAGGCAGAGGACTGGTTGGAGTGGCGCCGTTAAGGGGTGGCCTATATCAAGCAGTGGTCCTCGAAAGGCTGATGGATGGATGGGTTGACTTTATAAAAAGTGATAATGCAAATTACAATTTTACTTTTGTGGTCTGGTGCCAGATCTATGAGGAGTTGCGAACCGCCATTTGAATAACCACGGCCTAAACGCTTCTCGATCTGACAGGACATTGGTGTCCTACAGTGAGGAAGTAATGAGTTTGTATTATTATAATTACCATGTCATATGTGACTAGGAAAATTTTAACATAAATTTCAATAAAATGTATATAACTTACAACCTTGCATGTGACTGCTTCCATTGAAAGTATTATGGGAGGTGGAAGCCAAAGAGTAATTGTCAAGAGGTTGTACTTGGAGTGGATCTTCAGCCACTGAAGTTGACATCTGGAATTTAAAAATATAAGAAGTATGCAAATAAAATCACTGCACAGAATAAACTAAAAAAAAAATATTTTAAATCATGTTAATATAAGCTATCCATAGGTATTGTCTTTGGAGAAATACATATGAAATGCATTAAAATCACATAACATCTTTTCCATTAGTCTGTTAGTAAATTATTTACAAGCATGTGCACAAAAATAAAAAACGAAGCAACTAAATCTAAATGAATATTTTACCATCCATTCTATAGTTATAAATTTGTTATTAGCTTAAACTTTAGTATGGTAAAATCTGAAAAATTCATCATAAAAGTGTTTTAGTAATATTGTGTCTACCTTAATACCAACTTCTTTTATATTAATTAGACCTGTAGCCACCTGAGGTCCTATTACTAGCAAGACCCGTTGCTCCAGGTCTGTAAGAGCCAGCTTGCATTCTGGTCCATCGGACCCTGTGGCAGCCTGGTGGATCTTGGCTGCCTTTCTTTTTATATTCGCTTTAAAATCACTCCACACCTGTACAAATAAAGGATGTTAAGGAAAAAAATTGTCATGATAGACAAATATTGGGGTAACAATTGATTATTATACTAAAATATTACTTTAAGAGTTAATGTACAGTCAAGAGCATGACTCCCGGCACGTCAGCAAAAATATCTTCCCAAGAACGAATTCAATACTATCTGTCTGCACAAATACAGCAAAATATTTGGTATTAACAGGCAGCATAATGAAGTGAAATCGAAATAATGTCATGAAAATGCACATCAAATAATTGTGAGTACCTATTGAAGCACAAATATGTGAACATTAATTCCAGAATAATTTCCATTTCCACTTAATATCAGTTAATATTGCTGCATTCTTGCAGACATATATTATTGAAATTGTCTTTGGGACAGATATTTTTGGTACTCATAGTCATATATATTATTATGCTTATGATCGTGTCTGTACTATTAAAGTTAAGGGGAATATGCACCAGTGAATTCCTTACTTTTTTCCACCGTTCCCTATCCTTAGTGTCACCAGTTACATCTAGGTTGAGGAGATTTGTTAATTCCTCCCATAGATGCATTGCTCGGAGCCTAGCCTCGGGCCCAGCACCCAATTTATTTAGGTCACCATGCCTAAGAGCATAAAGAATACAATTCATAACATTAAATTTCCAGAAATATTTATAGGACGTGTATATTAGGTCGGTTTGGCTGAATTCGACTGCAAATGACTTTATTTATCGATCAATACAAACTGAAATACGTTTATTCTAATGCAGATATTTTGCGATGATCGACGTAACATATAACTTGTTCAGTTTTAATTGTTTACTATTCGAAAAACACCGAATGTAAACGGTGCATTCGGAGATCGATCCAATGTAAACACGCCATAAAAGAGACATAAGCTGCGTATTCCCGTACAATTTAATCATATATCTGGTTGTACCCACCGTTCCATGTACTCCACCATTGCATAGAATTGAGAGGAGCTTGTTTTCATTTTGAATTTGTTACTGTTATGTACCCTTAGTATGAATTTACAAACAGTTTACGATACGTTTTTCTCGATGCAATAGTTTAGTATTGGTAGAATGAGTTTCAGTTGTCAAAATAGCACCATAGAACTGTCTCTTCGATTAAACGGATGCTCGTATCTGTTCGGTGACGACGAATTCTTTATCTCCCTTACACGTTCAACAGAAAAGCGAGACAAATGAAATCCGCCATGTTTTCCAATTTGGCGTTTGATGTTTCGTTTACGTGTTATTTTTATCGCTCTAAATATTTTTTTCATAATAAAAATAAATAATTGGTACAACATTAAATATTCACTACTTTGTAAAAATAACAAAAAAAGTGAAACATATATTATGAGAATAAAATAATGTCACGTAATTGTCTCACTACTAGGTAGAGGAACTGTCTATTCAATCTAGCAAGTAGTCCTTTCGAAAACTCGAACTTATTATTTGATTTAGGCGTAAAATAGGCTGTTTGGCTTATGTAAAATGTAATATTTCGTTATTAATATATAAAAGTGGAGAAAAGTCGTAGAAAATTTACTTGTATTTTGTTGCTGTAACTTTTATTTTTTATGAAATTGCTCCAGAATATACGCGACATAGGATGTATTTTGTTGTTCAAAATTATTTTTTTTAGAAATTCGTTCAATATTACGTTAATTTGATCGTTAGAAATTTATAAATTAGTCGTATTGTAAAAAAATATTTACTTGAAAACCTGGCAATACCATTCTCTTCACTTGTCAGTGTCAAACAGCACGGCTTCATTTCTTCCTTCTTTCAAGTAGACCGCGTTCGCACGAGCGCACTATTCTTCATCGTTAAATATTATTGTAATCTACAAACACAAATCGTTTTAAATAAGAGAGTCTTCACGGTTATAGTTTTACCACTATGAGAGCTAAGGTATTTTGTGTTAATTTACCTAAATACTACGCATAAAATGTAAGACCCGACTTTGTTCTGAATAGCACATTCACGAGTTATTTTATTTTGTTTCAGTGGCGTAAGAAGCGTATGCGAAGGCTAAAGCGTAAACGTAGGAAGATGCGTGCGAGGTCTAAATAAACGGTAAGTTATTAATTAGTAATTGCATTGTACTTAATACACTGCAGAAGTTTTTTTTTTGTTTAAGTGCCGATTGTATTGATTGCAGAAAAGTAATTTTAGTCTAGTATATATGTGTAAGAACAAGTTTTAGTATAATTCCTTTGGATAAGTTGTACACGTGTTCTTTGTGCTATTTGTGGTCCAGTTTTTATGTATTCCACTATAACCTCCTTCATGCCGATCATGTTCAAAATACCTTAAATTACTAACGAAGTTTCGTCTAGTTGAATGGTATATTAGATTTGAATAATAATATTTCTATGGCATCGTAATTTTTAGGGACTTAATTTGCATTTGAAATGTCTAACATGTGATATACATGGATGATTTTACTAAACGTTCGGTTTATATTAAAATACTGTGGTTTTGTAAAGCTATCAAAGAAAACCATGGACATGCTTTTTAGATACCAATATAATTACAATTTCACGAAATTTTTCACTAACTATGTAGGATTAAAATTGAAATTTAGTGAATTAGAACAAGAAAAGTTATGTGTTTATATTGTTCATTTAAATCTTTAAACCTCATTTTATTTAATGAGACTAACCTGCAACACTTGTTAAGAAAGTTTATCCCACAGTTGTGGGAATAGACCCCTGACAAAGCAGTGTGACCTAAATTGTATTGTCAGTTTTATAAATTAAATGAAACATACATTTTTTATAACAACCATGCATTAAACATAAATTGAGTTTCCTTACCAAACTTTATTAAGCCATGGCCCGGTTATAATCTTGTCTTCCCGTTGTGACCCATCAAAATGGTGAATCACAAATTTTTAAATTGGTAAAAAACACATCATTCATTTCAGTCTATAATATGTAAGGTGATTAAGATTAAAAAAAAAACAAGAGATTGTAAAATAAAAAAAAAATAGGGATATGGTGCTATTTTAGTTCAATATTTGTTAAAACATAATGCCTTTCTACTGAAATGTATACAAAGAAAGGACTGACACCTCGTACTTTTTTGGTAGGCTAGTACTGATTCACGACCCACCATTTGGGAAACACTGAATTATGACTTGTTCTTTTGTGAAAAAATATCAGACTGCCTTAAGATATCTGAAAAAGGAAAATAAGATGCTACAAAAATTGAGCTAATATTTTAAATAATAAACTGTAGGATTCTGCAAATAGCTGTTATTTAATTTTTTTTTAGCTAACAAGCCTTAATTTAATTAACCATAAACCCAAAATATAGTTACTAAGCCTGTAGTCTAAATGATAACAAATTTGTAATAACCAAATAATATTTGAGGTTATACTGTATAAATTTATATAGGTAACAGAGTTTTATTGATCTCTAAATTCCATTGTGTACAGGAGTACACTTTCATTTTTTATTTTTTTTAGTATTGCTAGGGCAGATACCGAGATTAGTTTTTGCTAAAACTAGTTTCTGTCTGTCACTACTTTCTAGTATTCTATATTGTAATCATGTAGTTAAGTGACAAGAAGACAAGTTAAGAAAACTTGTCTTCAATTTTCATATTAAATTTTCGACGTGTGTTCAATGTAGTATTCAACATTTCCTTCAGTGTGAAACAATGCATATAAATGAATTTTATAAAAGATTACTCGTGTGTAGAAATATGAAGTGCCATTAGTAACATCCACACTTTTGTTGTATGTACACATCTGCATAATCCCTCTTAGGCAGTCACTACCTCACCATGAGTATAGTGCAAAGAATTAGAGGGAATATTACTAGCTTTCTCCACCCTTACGGTTTTATGAATCTTAAGGACGTAATGAAGCTTACATTTCTTTTTTTGAGAATATGCATATCATCAATCTTTCCTTTAAATATGCATTAATCTATACTTGTATCATTAGAAATTCGCAAACAGCGGACTAAACGTGCGATAGTTTAGTTTGCCCTGAATTGCTTTGAATCAATATCAGTAAGAATGCAAACACAAAAGACTAAGTTAACCATCCAATCCAACCAAACTATCCATCGAGAAAAGTCTGTTGTTTGCGAGATTTATTGAATGCTAGCATCTAGAGAAACTAGTAGTCAAAATTTAGTCAACATGTTTATTCATGTTGACATCACAATATTATATTGACGTATATTAATACAATATATTTCATTTTCAGGTACACATTGTAAGGGGTGAAGAGAAAAACTAAACTTCTTGCTTTGAGTATCAAATAAAAAAAAATTAAAAATCCACCTCAACGTTTTATTTATGCATTCTCATATAAGTTAAATCTTGAAGTACTAGCTTGCAAATTGCAATGCAGTGGGTTTGGGTCACAGAAAGTTCATAGTTATGGCCATGACTCCAGTGTAGTCTACTGATGCCTTCATGCATATCACTATCTTAATAACTATGTATCTCCCAGGGTGTAATATTTTTGTATGTTTCACACTTTTTTAGACTCTTAATCTTAATTTCACCCAAAACGAAGAAAAAGTACACTATACAAAATTAACTGACAAAACTAAATTATATATATGAATTCCTGAAACTAGTACATAACATTGAGTAAAACATTAAAACTAAAAAGCCGACTGCTTAAAACGATTTTTTTGTTGATAATGATATATTTAATTTAACGCTTATAAGTGTTTGTGTAAATAGTCAAGTAAAAGTATTAAAATATATATTTAGATAGGTCTATTTACTAGCTTTCATTTAATACCCATATTGTAATAGTAAAAGAATTCGTACCTCCCCTACTTCCAGGCGCCATTTTTTAAATTATAAAGCCTATGTCACTATGCAAAGACGTTTCTAATGATTTGTCATACGTCACAAGTCGTTTGGACTGTATAGCCGCGTGCCTTGAAAATATACATGCGCTCTAAAAACAGTACCCTCCTGACGCAGTCGGGTAAAAAGAAAAGACAAATGGATTCATTTTTATACTAATTATTAATTTTACTTTGACTATAGTAAAATAGATAATTGGTCAAGTGTTACAAAGTTATGTTATGCGGTTTTAGAAAAAGTGTTATATCTCAAAAAAACTGTATCTTGCTCGAACCAATTTTCGTTGAAAGTTTTCCTTGACATCGACAACCTACAACGTATGTTTTCATCTAGATTTTTCACTCATTTTACCGCTTTGAAAGGGCTTATCTCTCAAACGATCGAATTTGAGAAAAAATGGTTCTAGAAACCTCAATGTCATTTTTTGTAGACCTTTCTATGGACACCCCACATGTGTAGGTAAAATGAAAAAAAAAATTGAGATTTCGTTCCATGTATGGGAGAAGCCCCCCTAAATTTAATATATTATATTTTGGTACACAATTCGGAAAGCGGTTATAAAAATATATTTACCTATAAAGTTTCAACTCTGTAGTCTGACAGACATGACGAATCTATAAGGGTTCCGATTTTTGCCATTTACCTACGGAACCCTAAAAAACGGGGAGGAGGGGCGTTTTTTTTACTATTACGACAATATGGGTATCAAATGAGAACTAGTAAATAGATCAATATACCCTCTCTTTTCGGAAAAAAGAGAGGGTATATTGAGAGGGTATATTGCGCCTGTAAGTGGAGACTTACAGGCGCCATTTTAAATAATGATACAACTTATGGCACTATGCAAAATAAAACGATTCTAATGTCATATTATATATGTCCTAGTCGAGCCACTTTGGCTGTAGCGCGTGCCAAAGAAATGGATATACATACTTATGCCGTACACATACGCTCGAAAAACACTACCCTCTCTCTAACGCAGTCGGGTCAAAAGACACTCCACGTAATCAGGACCAATATTAAACCCATCATGTTTGATGCCTCGTCATTACGAGCATAACTGGGGTGGCTATGTATAAAAGTATCGTAAACGGCACCCATAAACCGGTCTCGTCGTTAAATCGATTCGAATCGGTAAAAAAATCCCGAGCGAATCGGCAATATTGCGTATTGTTTATGTCAGGAGCTTAATTTATTTTTTGTTGATACTACATTGAACATTGTTAATTTACCAGCTGATAGAACTGTAGTTAGACCGGGGAGGTAACACCGCCACACCTATTTCTAGCGTGAAGCAGTTCTTGCGTTTCGGTGGAAGGGGGGTAGCCGGCTCACTTATATATGAGGCGACCATCTCAGTCCTCGGGAGTAGCAACGCATCAGTTCGGCTGTTTGCTCGTTTGCTACTTCATATTCATTAAAAAAAACTCCTGTTCTACATGAAGTTGCTTACAGATGTCCAGTAGTGGCCACTTACCATCAGGTGGACTGCATGCTCGCTTTTTATTTCAATCTGATAAAAAGTATATTTGGAAATGATAGATTTATATTAGGCGATCCAACTTGGTCCTCAATTTTAGGTAAACTAACATACTATTTATTGTTTCTTGCTTGGTGATAGACGGACATACGCGGAATTTTAATAGTAGGGTTCCGTTTTTACCCTTTGGAAACAGAAACCTAAGAAATTAAATATGATAGATAAGATAGACGTATAGACGTACTTTTATATAAACGCTTTCTAAACTCATAGGCCTACAGTAGGATTTTCTCCTGTGTCGTGGGTGCCATGGACACACAAAGACGACACAAACACCCAGAATAGAAATCTAAACTCACTCACATTTCTGTCTGGCCGAGGATCGAACCCGGGACTCACTGTCAGACCGGTTTATATATAAGTGTTAGTGTTATCTTATAACAACTGGTCAATACAGCCTTCAGTCCTTAACCTTAAGTTGAGTCAGACAGCCTTGAGGGGCGCCGAGGCGTCTGGATAGGCAGACACCGTCTATTACACCGTGTTTGGGTGTCATAGTATCTAGCTTTCTAGCTATTAGCTCTACAATTTGGAAATACTTGTTACAAGGCGTTGCAATATTTTTGAAAATATTAAAACAAAATACTTGAATACTTAAAACGATTTTTTTGTTCCTAATAATATATTTAACGCTTACGCTTTCAATAAGTTGTCGTTAAAATATTATTTGTACATTTTTAGAAAGCTTTAGAACCAGTGAGTTCTACCGTGATACAGTTTCTGCGTTGCGTTGGTAGGGTGAGGTTATCGGCTCACATATATATATAAGGCGACCATCTTAGTCCCCGGGAGTAGCAACACATGTGGTCAACTTCAGGTAGAGCCCCTGCTCTATATGAAGTTCCTTATAGATGTCCATTATTAACCACTTACCATCAGGTGGTCTGCATGCTCGTTTGCTATTTCAATCTGATAAAAAGAGTATTATTATGTGGAAACGTTAGATTTATATGAGGCGATCTAATTTAGTCTTCAGTTTTAGGTAAACTAACATGTTGTATATTGTTTCTCAGGAATCATTACAGTACAAAAGATTTGCGCTCCAATTAGTCCGGTCACAGTGATTACACATTTGTGGTTTGTTGGTTTTATTTGCTTTAGTAAACTGATATTATCGTTAAAACATTAAAACAAAAAACCCGACTGCTTAAAACGAAATTTTTGTTTCTTATGATATATGTATAATAATTTATATGCGTTTTTGTCAAAATAGTCAAGTAAAAGTATTATAATATATATATTTTTAGATTGGTCTATTTACTAGCTTTCAATTGATTCCCATATTGCAGACG
>DWNE01001288.1:0-22678 GCA_018249875.1 Cecropterus toxeus | reverse complement strand
AAATATGAAGTAGCAACCGAGCCAGCAGTCCACCTGGTGGTAAATGGTTACTGCCGCCCATGGATATTTGTAAGCAACTTCATATAGAACAGGTGTGCAATATGAAGTCGACCACAGATGCGTTGCTTCTCTCGAGGACAGAGATGGTCGCCTCGTATAAAAGTGAGCTAGCAACCACACCCTTCCACCGAAACGCAAGAACTGCTTCACGCTAGAAATAGGCGTGGCGGTGGTTCTACCACCTGGCAAATGTGTTATCTATTTGATAAGAAGTATCTAATATTGTAATCCATATTATATCAGTAATTAAACAACAACAAATATTTTTATAGAACATTATAATTTCCATGCATTTACGTAGATCAAAATTAAGGTGTGGATTAGATGGGAATCAATTATCGCTATTACTAATATCTCAAATCAAGTATAACTTTGTAAATACACGTGTATACACAGTAATATTACATTATGTTTATGAATATGTATACTAATGCGCTTTACCCAAGCGCCTGTGAGTAGCAAGTAGCAAGTTGGGGAAACGCGAACATGATGTCATCTTGCAGGGGATGAGGGCTGAAGATGACGTCACCTATTCACCCCAATGCCGAATTAAGGCAACGGGTCACTCTCTGACATAATTTAATATCTGTATAGTACATGATACTAATGATAAAATTTATAAATTACTATAATATATTTACATTGATTGATGGCTGTACAATATATAATATAAACCTATATATAATGCTATGTATTTCATAACTAAATACTTCTTGATTGTAATTTATTGCATTCGTCGATTGGTCATAGCCGCATATTGATCTTTTTTTAAGTTTCTGATTTCAAATTAATAATAAGGTGTTAATGTAAAATCGAGGTTGAATATTAAAATCTTCGCGTACGAAATCGCGGGTAACAGCTATTTACACATACATATAGTAATTTGGCTGTATTTGTAGGTATACAAACATAATTATTAGTGGTATATTACGGTAGTAAATAAATTGCTCGTTACTGTATGAAGAATTATCGTCGAAGTAAACTCTTACTTTCTTTGTATTTTAAATTTTAGCATAATAATTTATCACAAAAAATATTCCATTTTCAACAAAACACAGCCAAGATTTTAAAATCAAATAACAATAACATAAAACGATATCATTAATGTAAACGGCGAACGAGTTGTGTAAACATTAATATCTTGTTTTGATCCCCTCAGTTAACCAGAGTTAAATTATTATTGCAATTGTAAACTGTTATGATGAAGATTAAAACTAACCACAAAGGAATCGTTGCATGGAATGATGCTTCAGGCGTTACACTATAACATAACTTTGTAGCTAATATCCCCAGAATATGACGCGTAAAGTCAACATTAGAATATAACCCTAAACCCGATCGTAATTCTACCTTAGAATTTAGGGATGAAAATAAACGCACCCTTCTTAATACCCAATTCTCTTATAGACCAACATGCCCGGGTATAAAAGTATTTTTCAAATGGATTTTTGAGTGCCCGAAACTTTGATGGCCAAATCTAAGTATTCGAATTTACTGATACTTCTAAGGGTGGGTTTTATACTCTTTTTACTCTTATAGTTAGAGCTAATAAAACTCCACATTTGAATTTCCAAGCGTTGACGCCTTATATAAGCATTAAATAAGTAAAACGCCTTTTGCTTTAGTGAAAGCAACAAAACTACGCGACGGATTCTCACAATGTTTAATATACATTTTATATATGTATTAAAATGGGTACCTATAGCTTATCAAATATAAATGAAAGGAAATCCAGATCACCAAGAACTTTAAATGAGACCTTTGTTTTAATAACCTAGGCAGTAACTAAAGTATATCTATCTGAGTATAATTTATTACAGTGCAGTAATACAAAAATATAATTAAAAGATTACGACTCTTCTTCGTAGTTCTACTGAATTAACATTATTGTTTATTATTATTTATATTATACCATTGTTATTACAGTCTAATAACAACAATTTTAAGCGCTACTGTCTTTTGTTTTGAAGGGTGTAAAAGTAGAGATAATTATATTTCCTTACCGTTTACAAACTCCATACCTACATATTGTATTCTAAATACAAAGACATTGATTTCGAAGCACTAGATAATATTATATCGCTGTACCTGCAATTCAAATCTAACGGGATCAAATACACATAACGTTTCCAATAAAAATGCATTTAAAGCTAACTCTTTCAATAAAACGGGAGACGAATATTGAGCTTTATATAGATGGAGATTCGAATCGATAACTTTCAATATCATCTATATATCTTGAAAGCTTTGCTTCGAGTATTGGGGAGTTCACACACTCGTTGATACCGTATCGTATTAGCCAAAACCAACTTTATATTCCGTTTTAATAATAAATAGAAATATTGTTTTATTTATTTTTGCATTAACACTTGTACTTCACCATTAAAATTACAATTTAATTAAAATTGACTTTATATCGATATAAATATAAAAACAAGCTTTTTAGAAACTTTCATTTGATTTTCGTATTGTTCTCAGAAATTCTTTCGTGTCTGTTATAATGGATTTACAATGAAGTCACTTCAATAATCTTAATTGGTTTAAAACAAATTGTTGGGATTAACTAGTTTAAAAATCAATCAATAAATCAATTACAAGAATTGTCTTTCACGTGCCAATTAATTAACAAAGTAAGTTAAATAAATATGTCAAGAGGTTTATGTCTCGTAAATAAAGTCCCAAATAACAACTTTGAATAGCATAGGTAGTTCTTTGCGAAATAAAATACTCCGGAATTAAAGCAAACACTACTAAATTTAATGAAATTAATGATTACAATTATTTATTTACAAGTAAACCTGTACTTTTAAGGGACTGAAACCGATCCATTGCTGGTAAATGTAGAGACGTTTCGCGATCCGTCTGCCAAATCGCTCTACGAAATGGCCTTATTAATTCTCCTTTATGTCTGGTAGAGCACACACGCCCGTATAAGCGATTTACGTTAGACTTTACAGCGTTAGCTTTCTTTATGCCACAATAAAGTAGTCCTCCTACGTCTACTTAAACGGTACCCCAAATGCAATATCACGGTTTAATTGTCGACATAACACCTGATGTCTCTGTAATTGGACAGAAGCCATTCCTTTGTTTTGAGTAAATACGAAAATAAGACGTGGGATAAGAGATTTTTGTTCGTTTGACCGAATTTTATATGAATTGTGATGTTTATGTTAAGTGAAACTTATAATGCAGGTAAAATGATACAAGTATTTAAGTGATGTTATGAAATTTCGTACATATAAGCATAATTTACGTTGTTACAAACACTGTAAGTTTAGTGAAAATCACTGGGGTATATAACTGTTATGTAATTAATATATGAACATACCTTTATAATGCTATCCCTTAAAGATACATGACGTATGCTGAACGAAGTCTTGGGTTGAGAGGGAAGCTTATCAGTGAGATATAGTTTGTGTTTCAATCACAGGACGCTAACAGCTTATGTCACTTTTGTCAATTATTTAACACCTTAATTACTGGAATACAGTTTGTATGTCAACACGTTACAGGTAAGTTTATGACATAAAATTACAGTCTTCATTAGTATTCTTATATTACTAGTATAATAATACTTTATTAGTATTTACTTGTTATTATCTAGTTATTATCCATTTGTTAGTATTAGTTACAACTAAGGTGCGAGGAACGAAAAATATCTAATGAATAAATAGACAGAACTATACATGAAACGGTCTCAAGTGACAAAATGATAGAAGAGGTGCTATTCACTGTAACGGAGTCGACGAAAGTATAAAACTGAAATAATTTTTGTTCTCCAGTTTATTACATCTTTACTGTAACTATCAAACTTTATACAATAAACATTAAACAAAAATCTGTGTAAACAGCTTCGTAGAGCGATGGCTCTGCGCAAACAGCCATCAAACTTCAATAACCTTAGATGCGCCTTTTGATGTCCCCAACTCGCATCATATTAAATAAACTCAGTGTAATGCCTTTTTATCTTTATTTTACTAAACCCTCCAGGTTTATGATGAGCGAAGTAGATGGATTGGGCTCTATTAGATTCTTATCCTACCGAGAACGATTAGATAAAGTAATTCTTTTAACTTTTGTATTCTTTATAATTATATTCTTACTGTAATATATATTTTTTAAGTAATTTCTTATATAATACTACGTACATTATAAGCACAAGCCTGTAGTGCGAAATGGTACGAGGCCACTGCTGCCCACGGACATATCAAATCGACTCCAGATAAGAATAAGATCCTACCTTAGGCCAGTCATAGATGAGTTGCGATCTTGTATCCGAGTAATGGTTTTTTTACCGTATCTTTTTAACCAAATATAGATGTGGAATTAGTCGAACAAAACGTTTTCTATTAATTTAATAGTTTAATAATTTGGTGGTAAGTAAAATAGGTATCTAGTCAACTAATCAGCACAGTGATTCATGGTACTATTTCCCCAAAATCATAAATACAGTGATGTTATTTTCATATTCATTCTAAAATATACACTATGCCTAAATTTTAGATGTGCACCTACTAATAATATGTAGGTATGTTGTTATAACGATATGAAATAAAACCCTAAAAACCACATTTTATATAAACATAGTTTTATTCAGATTCTTTCTTTTTTAGCGTACTATTTTTCATCGCATGCAGCTTTCTCGCTTGTCTGGAGACAGATAACTAAAAACGGACGAAAACATTTTTAAATTAAGTCACCATCTCATTAATGTTAGGGGCGGCCGACCATTCAGAGCATTGGGAAATGTTTCTATTGAAAGCCTATCAAATTTGTGTTTACCGATATGAATCGGGAGGTGAAATTGGTTTCAAATTAGCTGCCAATTTAATTACAGCGTCATTGGTTTTATTCACTAAGCTCTTTGCGTTACTAAAAGCAACTCTGAGCATATATTGAATCAACTATACAGTGTATGTTTTTATGAGGTTATTACACAAATTGTTTTGTTTACAAAAAATGATGTATGCAAAAAAATCTTGATTTTTAATGTGTTTGTAGCTATCAGTTTCTTAACAAATTGTAGTTCATTTTTTGTATAGTTACAATGATTCAGATTACTCATCATCTCATCAACCTGTTACAGTTCCACTATTATTTTGTTTTTTTCTAAGGAACACATTAGAAAACAGTTCAAATAGCTACAGATTAAGAGTGGTTTGGGTGCTGGTTAGTGCTATGATGTAATAGTAATAATAATAATTCTTTATTTTTCCTCTTCACAAAATTATGTAATACATTTGACATCATCATTATATACATACACAGTCATGTATATGTATGTACAGGTACATGGTCAATCGTATGTACCTATTCCTGAGAGGCTAGAGTCCGTACTAGATCTCCAGGCCCTCATCCTAGAGCAGTGAAATAGAATAGTCCTATTTACATACTTTATTGTAACATATTTCAAGACAATTGCCTGTTTCAAAAATCGCGCTAAGCCATCCAGATTATTGCTATCCTTTCAACATTGTCGTATGCTGACCGGTACCATTCCCGAAACGCAAGAACTTCTTTACGCTGAAAATAGGTGTTGCGTTATTACCTTCTCGGCCGAAATATACTGGTTGACCTGGAAAATTGATACATTACAATTCTAAGTGAAATTTTTCTTCTTATTTAGCATTTTAAAAGTTTTTGTGATACATACGTACATTATGGTCTTTAGAGATTGTAGAACTCTTTTTTATCAGATTGAAATAGCAAAGTGCAGTTCAGAAACATGCAGTACACCTGATGGAACTTGTGACTGCCGCCCGGAGACATGTGCAAATACATTGCTACTAACTAGGACTAAGATGGTCGCCTCATATATAAGTAAGCCGGTAACCATACCCTTCCACCTAAACGCAGAAACTGCTTCACGTAACCCACTAAAATAAGTGTGGCAGTGGTACCTCTCAAACTATACTATTGCGATCACTAGGGCATTTTATTTCGACTTTGGAATCACCGCGTCAACAATTTCTGCCTAGATGAAGACATACTTATCCGGGGCGTTCCAACTTAGTACTCACGGGTAGACTTTGTAGCCAACCTCTGGTAAGACTCTGACCTTAACTAGAGTTGTTTACAGATGTCAAACTTGCTACTACTTGCGTTAGTGCTACTTCCATATTATAGAGAAAAAAATCTAGTAGGTACACATAGTTAAGTCTTTCGATACCTGTTTACTATACATAGTACCCAATCGGCGGGCGTCATTACCGGCCCATTTGCGGGGCCAATCTTGTTAAACATTGACGTTAAATAATGATTTCTATTTCCTTTGGTTCCGTCGCGGCGCCGTATACGGCTCGACTGAATTTTCCTATCTCTGTTTACGATGTTGGTGACACGATGTTTCGTTGCGTCTGTATTCTGAAGTTATAAGGTCGAAAATTGAAAATTCAAGTCGTGATTACAATTCGAATGTTTAGTGCGAAAATAAATGCGATAAGTAAAATTTGTTGTGTTGTGTATTGTGTACATGTTTTCAGGTAATACGAGTGTTTTAAATTAAATCATTCATACTTGTTGTATTTGTGTACAGCTACATTTGAATATCGAATTTGAAGGGATAAATGACATGCTTATTGGGGGAGCAGAAAATGTATAGAAATTGTACAGATACTTACTTCTATGCAGTATTAAAATGTGATACATTGTTTTCGACTCGTTGAAGCACACTTATATTGCTTGATTTTATTCCGTTGATGTTTATGCAAAATGAAAAATATTTCAATACAGCGCGTAATTGAAAATTTCGTGTCTAGTAATTTGCACCTTTTTAGTTCGAATTTCTCATTAACTGCTTTTGTTTCCCATTCAACAATCTCTTTGTTAAGCAGTATCAATGAATGGTGCAGATCGGTTTGATTGAGAAAATGATCAGCAAACGCGCATCGTTTATTACGCCGAACGGCAAACAAAGCGTATCTCATTCGGAGCCTCTGTTTCGCTTGATTTATGTACACTGTTCGAATCGACGACTACCGTCATTTGTATCAATAGACGCGCAGTCTGAAAAAAGCTTTTAACGAAAACATATTCAAGGTAAACAGTCATTAAATCTGTTTGTATGGTACGACCCACGTGAATCATCTTGGTCTTTCGTTACTTGCTTTCAACTCGGGAATAAAAGCCAATTTGCCACTCAGATATTTCTGATTGAAACCAAGTTAAGCTAGCCTTTGCAAAGTTAAGAGAATACTGCATAATTGGATCTATGCTATGCGATTCGGATATAAATTCATAAAGGCGAAGTTACTAGACGTCTATTCTTACAATTTTGAATTTAGTGTAGACTAATTGGTAAAGTTACAAGTAGTAAAGTAACTTACTCTTGTATACACGATTCGATTGAGAAATTTCGTGAGTCTAACTCCAAATTACCAGGATAGCATCACTAAGGGTACACAATTCCGGCGTTATAATAATATTACAAGAGCTGTCCGGTTCACGTGAACATAAAACGGAGCAGTTAAGACCTCTTGCAATTTTCTGTATCTCCGTTACTGTCTGCTGAGTAGTCTGAACGTGATGCATTTACACACGCGGGAAATGTATTCGTCTGTACCGCTCGCTAAATAAAAGATAGTAAATACGTACAACGGTTGTGACAGTCGTTTTTTATCGAGACAACAAATGGCAAGAACTCGGGATTCATGTTTCAAGTAGTGCATTAGTGATTGCGAGCTTCTTGTGTGGTTTTGTACTCTTTCCCTTATGTGAACATGCTTGGAATATCCACTGATGAAATTTTACATTCCTTTTAGTATAGTAAAGGTTAAATGAAAGGAAATGTTTTACGCCTTGGATTTCCTATGGTTATTGCTACAATAGCGATATGTGACCAATTAAACCTTTTTAATCAGTATGTTAGACTGAATTTTTAGTCGTTAGAAACAGTTCTCGTCGTCAGGATTATGCAGCAACACTTTATGAGGTACCTACAGCAGAAATACTTATTTACGACATAAGCTTATTTTAAAACTAAACATAAGTTTTTCTTCAAAATTGTATTATAAATAACGAGCATTTTGTGTTATCCTCTATTTATGTGCATCTATGTAGTACTTTTCCAAAAAAAAAAAAAACAAAAATCTTTAATATCGATTTACAATCTGTAAAAATTTCAAAAAGAATTCACCACAAAAAAGCAACCAAATTAAGGACCTCTTTAGAATTTAAAATGACCTCTAAATAAGACTTACTCAAATGACCTTTTAAGATCACGATCACAGATATTATACGAGTATTTTAACTTAAATGTTTATTTAATATGCATGGAAAAATAAAAATGCAAAAGATGATATTCAAAATATTTCAATGTAAATTACCAGTGAAGTCAGGATTAACGATACTTCAAGTACCAGGGCCACATAAATCATGAATATGTGTATCTTGTAAATCACGTGCAAATAGAAGGAGCGTCAAGCTAAGAACATTGGCCACTCTAAAACCCATAAATAATAATATTTACAGGCTATCTGACACCGGGCGTTACTGATACTGAGGCATAGCTGCGATCTTCGACGATATATCAATTTATGGTAAATATGGATTGAAAATGTAAAATAAATACGGGGAAAAGATATGACTTTTTCTTTTTTAAGTTAGGTAAAACACGTGAATAAAATGCAAGTTATTATAATAATAAAAGGTTAAGATTTTTCCGTAGTTGACTTTATCAAATCTTATCAAAGGTAATGAGTTACTCAAATTTTATTTCACGTGATCGAACTCTTTAGCAATGTATTTTTAGTTATAGTTAATAACTTTTGATGACAATGCAACAATGGATTGTTCGGTGAAGCTAAGCATAGCGATATAAACTACAACTCACAAACGATTATTACGAAAACAAAGCGTTTATCATTGTTTAACTATAAGAGAGTCAGTATTTGTTACACTGTTATATCAGTTCATGTCTTAAACGCAAAAAAAATCATTAAAATTAGAAATCTGAGGTGGCTTTGGATCAGCCCTATCGTTCGGACGGCCGATGATAAATAATCAATGGTAAGGAATGGTCAAGTGTCGTACACGTTTAAGTAAAAGGAGTCCAGGTTGTCCTCCGACCAGACGAATTGATGAAGTGAAGAAGCAGAAAACCGTTGAGTTCATAAGACATCAAACCGAGGAGGAGTAAGGAGTTGCGCCTATTAAAGAAAGCAAATGTTCAGAAGTGTACTTTATAAGGTTGGTGCATGCATCTGGAGAAGTTATCCTTGGACACATTGCTTTTTGCTACAGAACTAAAATTGCTGCACCATCCATGCAGATAGTGTGGTTTTGAATTTTTAAAAATTGTCGTGTGTAGTTGCGTTCCGCAACTATAATGTCTGATTTTTTTTTATGACTAGACTTATCCATATGAACCAAAAACATAACATTATAATTTGTTTGTCAAACTAGATAGATTTTAATTTAAAAATTCGAATTGAGAACCTCTCTCCTTTTTTGAAGCTTAAAAAAATCTAAACTTTTTCTCGACATATGGACTGTAATTATATTTACAATCCTCTTTATTAAATTCAACATTTTTGACTTAGTTCGATTTTAAACGGACAGACTGACACAGACAAATTTTATAAAACATGTATTATTTCTTAATCACATTTTAAACATATGCGATGTAAAGAGATGTCGAAGTATATTTTTTATTTAATGGGTTTCAATAAAATAGTGAACTCTATGAAAAGTTCATTCATGCTAAAGAAGTGTTGTTCGGTCGGAGTTATTTAAGCAGCCTTTCGAGACAGTCGGAGAGGCCGCAGCCTCCAGTGTCTCCGATCGGCAATTTATCATGGCATCCTACGCTCGGGGAGCTAATCTCAGATTTTTAATATTTTTCGTCAAAATAAATTGAAAGATATACAACTTTTTTTTGTAAGATGCAGTTGAAATTCGTGATGATAGGTGACACACCCTCGCTCGAGTCATGAATATAGTAGACATATTACATTATATTTCTTTTCAAATGCTCGTAGATATAGGTAAATTATAATTATTTGTACATTTTCTGTACATTTTTTTAATACCTAAACCTAACGATAAGGCAGACGGGCTACCTGATGGTAAGTAGTCACCGTCGCGTACGGACATTTACAACACCAGGGTCATTTGCAACATCTAGAAACCGAACCCAAATCTGCCGAATAAAAAGAAGGTAAACTAAAATAATTACAATATGATGATGACATAATAACACTATTAGGTACACTTTTCCGCTTATCAACAATATTATTAAAAACAAGTAGATATTATAACTCTTAATTTAAAACATTTCATTAATATACGCTTGGGTTTTTATAGAAGCGATGTCTGTTCCTTTACCGTATGACATATTGTTATTAGGAATTCCACTACATTAATTAAGTAAAACGGATTGGGGAAATATTTTCCTCATCTTGCTATATTTATGTTTATGTCATCTTTGAATAAATATTGGCGTGTATGAGCGTATACTGGCTGTCTATGTATATATTCTTTGTAAAAGGAAGACAAAACTAATACTTACTATTGACATGTAATATTATTACTATACACACAACAAAATATTTCATACAAGAATTTCAAAATGTTTTTTTTGGCATGTATTACTTGTATGATGTCCCCTAGAGTATTTCTTTTTAGTTTTTATTCAATGTACAGAATTCGACTCTTCTACAGTTTTATTATATGTATAGATAACAAAACAGACCATGATTTGAAAAGGGGAAAAAGAACTATGATAATAAAATTAATTTAATAACATAGAAATTAAATATTATTAGGTGCTGTACGAATACGAGTATTCTAGAAATACGAGTATTCTTAGTATTATCCTGTAATTATGTTGAAAGGGTGTATTAAGTCTCACGTTTCCAATTAGTACTGTGGTTATTTTTGTATCGTAGGTAGTTTTTAACTCGTCCCTGTAGTTCCTGGATCAGAATAGGGCTACGGCTTCTGCCTGTCGTAAGAGACGACTAAAGGGGACTTCCGGGGTTGTGGGCGGCAAGAGTAGGAGCTCAAACCGTCCAGCCAGGCTACCCCGGGGAGGATGGTTGCATATTGTCGTAAATAGCAGACGATACGGGGGCCCCAGCCACTCACTTGGGTGGAGCCCGATGGGGCAACGCGCTCAGAGGACTCTGGTTGTGTTACTTTGGAGATCCCGGAGTTCTCTTCGTAGCGCCGAGGAGGGCTACCGGGTAGGTTTCAGTGCGGTACAAATCCCACATAATCCTTCCATCGCTCGCACGGCGTCGGATACCTTTTGAAGGTTTGTCCCTCGAGAACAAAAAGTAGTAGGGTAGTTTTGAACTAAACATAGCGATAAAACACATGGATGTATAGTACTTACCGTTACTGATGAATATTTGCGTCCCCAGAGGAGTTTTCAATGCATCGCCTGGTATAAGGTGAAATCACTTTGTACCTTTTTTTAAGTGTGCCATGTCATAGCGATCTGGAAATACCTGGGGAGGAAGTCTGTTAGATATCTCGTGAGTACGCGGTGAAAGGTGCCGGGAAAAACCGAATGGTGGAAGATACACGTGAGTTCGGTTAATAAGTGTGTACTCTCATTCCTTGGCGAGATTCGCAACAGATAATGTATTTAAAAGTAAGTAAGTAAGTATTTAGTAAAGCGGGAAAAGTAAAGCTAAGAGATCCTTTACTTCTTTGTAGGTTCGGGATTCAAGCTTATTATCATTAAACTTATCAAAAACGCTTTCTATAGAATAGAAATCTAAATTCATCATTCAGATGTCTGTCTGGCCGGGGATCGAACTCGGAACCTACTGCGTGACAGACCGGTGTGGTAACCGCTCCGCCACTCAGGTCGCCAAATCGTATTGATAATCATCTGAAGTACATGTATTTGTGTGATTGTGAATAGCCCTTTTAGTCGCTGTGAGTTGGGTGCATTATTAGAAAAGTAATACAATACGGGTCAATATTACATTGGCGTAAAGTCTAGTATGACATATCTTACAAATATTTTGTAGACGAAACTTTGTGAGGGTGAACGGATATTTGTAATTCTTTCACGCAAAAAAATCAAATCAGATTTAGATGATATTTGGGACACAGTTTATGACCTGGATCAATATAATATAAGTTAGTTTCTACTGAAGTAAAAAATGATCAATGCGGGTTGCAGAAAAAACCTAGTATACAATATTTAATTTTTACCACCATTTAATATAGAATTAATTAAAACAAAATTAAACAACAAAAATAACCAAGGGATTTAATCAACTGCAACGTAATTAAATAAGGTTAATCGACATTTTATCGTACGGTACAAAGATAACCGCAGGCCGGCCGTTGTCCGCCTGAGCGTCCGATTGAATACGTGCTTCTCCTACAACGCTGCGATTTGCCAGTTTCATCTGTTTTCTTGTATTTTCATAAGTGCTTAGTCTTCATTTCATACTCCATTCATGGGTTTTAAGCGTTATAGTTGGTACAATTTAGCTTAAATTTAATTAGTTATTGGTATAAGATTTATCTTAATATTTATAAATTTAGTGTCATGTTGTTTATCCGGGATAATCTCCAAAACTACTAAACCGATTTCAATCAAATTTTCACACCGTGTGCAGTTTGATCCAACTTAAAAGATAAGATAATTTTACTTTTTTTATTTTTACTTTTCTAATTAAAACACTTAACATCGAATTTGAAAAAAAAAATCAATATTATATAATATAATAACAAATAATGGAGTAAATCCGGGAAAGATGCGAGAGTTGTTGCTCCTCTAGGGATTGCCACAACTCCATTAAATGATGGAAAATTGGTACTAAGAACCACACTTTTTTTTTAATGCCCAGGGAAGTGGGTACGGGTCTGCTTGTTAACATTTATTTTTTATATACGAAAAGCAAAATATTTTTTGCCCACGTGGTCTAAAATCAATCGACAAGAAGAACAAGTTGGAACATCTTGTCTCAGTGTATTTCCCTTACCAACCCTTACAAACCTATACTCAACAACGCACAATTCTGTAATCAGACAGAAATAGGTGAGACAATGGAGCCGGGTTAGAAGGGCTCTACCACACTCGAATTTATCTATAGAACTATCTCGAATAACTATCTATCTCCTTTGTAGTTAGTCCACTGTATGTATTAAGGATTACAGTGATCTGGTTTGAATAATAGGACCTGAGGATCCTAGTGATACTTAAACTATGTATTCGAGCTTTAACCCAAAAAGCAAAAACGCGTCTGCGTTAGATCTCCTGTAGAATGATACGTCTCAGATCCTATGATTACTTACAGAGATCCATTAGTGATTAGTGACTATTTTTATAAAGAATTCCGTAAGTGGTTGAACATCACTTCGTTTAACAACTTATAGATAAAACATTAATTGTACAGTCCAACTGCGGGTTTTTTATGTATGTAACTAACGATAAGGCCTGGAACGGAAACCTGATGGAAAGTAGTCACCGTCGCCTATGGACATTTGCAACGCCAGAGGAATCACCAATGCATCGCCGGCTTTGAATGAGAGCTCTTTTTGCACCTTTCTTGAAGAGCCCATGTCATAGCCTTGCAAGAAGACCTCAGGAGGAAGCTCAGTCCACATCTTGCATGGTCGTGGCAGGAAAGAGCGCGCAAACCGAACCGTGGAGGACCGCCACGAGTCCAGTTGATGCGGATGGAACCTCATCCTTAAAAACCGTTTTCTAACTCGTGTACATGGTGTAGGTAAACAACAGTATGTTCAACTATTTATGGATTTAAATAGAAAAGTAAACGAATGCCAGTTGTACTGCAAATTTTGTCGGCTAGTGCATAAAAAATATTTTGCAGTCCAACTGCCGTTCCCCGATAGATGAGTAATTGAATAACGCGAGAAATTGGGGAGCCGAACACAATTAGCAACGAGACATGAAAGTTAATGTCGTTAATCCTTAAACGAATTGCGTAGGAAATTGCGCTCCAGTTTCGCGAATTGCCTGATTGCTTGCTTGGGCACTGGGTCGATCGTGTTTTATAGTAAATAAAAGGTAATACATTAACACTTACATAAAAAGAGCGTAAAATCGCGCCATGTATACGAACTGTTTTATCAACTTGGCTCTAAGACTACAAATAAAAATAACAAGGAAAACATACTCCTTGGCTATACTCCTCAAGCAAAATCAATCATTATTAGACACTATGCTCTTCATTATATTGATATTTTAAGGAATTTAAAATGTAGTTGAACTATTTGGTTTCAAAGGGGAGGTTTCATCTCTATACATATTTCTGACGGAAGCAGTTTAACGTTTCGATGGAAGGGCGGCATTTCCGCCGATACATTGAATTATGTATAGAGCAACTATATTTGTCTTCTGGACTATACGTATGTGTATGGAGTTGCGGTTGGAGATTCCATGGGCTGCAGAGACTATTAACCGTCAGATCGATTGCAGCCTATTTAATTACTCGACTGCGTGAGAATGAGGATGTTTTTCTAGCGTGATGTATGTATACATATATGTTTGTATGTATGTCCATTTCTTTGCACGCGCTTCAACCCACTTGACGGATTGTGACGTATGACATATAGAATCGTTTCAGTTTGCATAGTGACATAGGCTGTATAATTTTTTAAAAAGGCGCCTGGAAATAGAGAAAGGGGGGCAGGGACGAATTTTTATAGTATTACAACAATGTGGATGACAAAAACTCATAAGCGTTCAATTGAATATTTATCATTATGAACAAAAAAATGTTTTAAGCATTGGAGTTTTTTGTTTTAATGTTTTTAACGTAACGCAATGTACTTATGCAGTAAGATATGCAGTATGTAAATTACCACTGTAGCCCTGGGATATCTATTTCATCTGATCTTTGAAGTCTTGAGGGTTGACATGGTGGTTGTCGGGTTGATGTGACTCATGGCACGAATGAGTTGCTACCCTTAAGAAATAGGTATTCCTTGTCTTTTTAAATATTCCTTATCGTTAATCAAAGTCCAATCCAAATTAAACATTGTACCTTTTATTTAAATTTAGTATTCCTCAAACACTTGCGTTTTCCAAAGGACGTGCTTGTTTTAAGGCATTTATAAATTCTAATCCAAACCCAGTTTATAAGTTTGAAGACTCCTGTCGCGGCCATCGTAGCTTCCAAAGGGAAGAACCGTTAGTTTTAGTATAAACTATATAAATAGGTTTGATTTCATGTGTGATGGACAACAATGAGTAAGTCTTTGCCTAAAGAAATATAGTTTAACTGTACGTTTACTGCCAGAGTTTTAATTTAAAATTATAACTTTAAGTTTGTACCTATTGATTAATTAATTTATTGGGACACACAGGAAAATAGTAATGATGATTAAACAATAAGAATCAAACTGTATCCTTATAGGGTAATATGGATAAATATGATGTGACGCATATCCAAATTTTATATTATTGACCAATAATAATAATATTCTAGGGTACCGATTGATAATTCAATCAACTTTAACTATGTCTATATCTTAATTTATATCATAACTGTTATCAAAACTTAGCTTTTAACCTATATACAATTAATTATCTTCATGTGTTAAGCGTTACATATCATGTGTTAGGCGTTACACGAAGAAAGTTGTAAATTGTTTAAGTAAATATGTTGAGTAGGTAATGACAATGTTTTCATGATTATAATAATTGTGTAATGTCCGCTGACTCAGGTACTTCCTCAGAATGAATTTATTAACTAGTAATATATTTAAAATATTAAAAAAGCCGACTGCTTAAAACGAAAATTTAGTTCATAATGATACATATATTTAATTTAATGCTTATGTGAGTTGTTTGTCAAGAAAGTTAAGTAAAAGTATTATGATATGTATATACATAATTTTAGATTAGACTACATACATACGCTCACTACATACATACTCGAAAAACATTACCCTCCTTCTAACGCAATCGGGTCTTAAGAGTATTATTAATAAGGTTCATAGATTTTTATATAAGATTTAGGTAACAAACGAACATGAAACCCACTTAAAGTTAAGTGGCAACAGCAGCCAATGGATATCTGTAAGCAACTTTATACAAAACAGGGGTCTTATGTGACATCAATCACAGATGAGTTGCTCCTGTCGAGGAAGATGGTCGCCTCATATGAAACAGAGCTGGTAACTCAACCCTTCCACCGAATTGCAGGAACTGCTTTACGCATGAAACAGGCGCGGCGGTGGTACCTCTCCGGTCGAACTACATTCGTCCTACCACCTTCCTTTTTACATGCTTTACAAAACATTATAGACAATTTGCAGGTACATGGATTTCTGAAGTAAATTTTTACCGTGTTTTTAATCGAACCACAGAACATTGGACGAATACATTTTTAGCAATTAAATTTGTTTACGAAAGTATACAGATAAGAACGTAAAACCCGGGACTCAGAATAACTGTTGTTATTATTTTATTAAAGGTTAATTATTATCTTTATTGTGTTCAAGTACTGATAGAATATAACAATCAACAGAAAACGAGTTTTATAACTATTGGTCACAAACAATTGAAAAACCAAGGAATGGTTAGTTGATGACGTCAGCTAAACTCTAATATTTTAAAGATGATAATGAAATCCCAAAATCTATTCCTTACAAACTATTATTGCAATATTGTATTTTGTATAAGACTAGTTTTTAAAGGTAGCTAAGCCCGCGTGGGTCATACGATCATATCTCACACCGTAAATAGTATCTTATGTGTTAATCTAGTTCATAAACTTCCATCCATCAGCCCTTTAACGTCCACTAGTGGACATACACCTCTAATCTGCGCCACTCCGACTGGTCCTGCGCCATCTTCTTTAGGTCATCAGTCCATCTGGTCAGGGGGCGGCCTATTTCCGTCCTGTCCTGTTTGCGGACTCGTTTTGCCCAGACGTGGTCGCCTTTCAAGGACTCTTCTACCCCTACGAACGATGTGGCCTGCCCATTGCCATTTCAGCTTACTTATTGTAAACTATCAGTGTCCCAAAAATTCATGCAAATCCGATTAGTAATTTTGCGAGAAAGCGTGACAAGTATTCGTCCATTCTAAGAAATCCTTGTCTTCAGAATCTTACTAAGAATGAAGTAGCAAGCCTGTCCAGTTAAAGGTAAGTATCACTGCCGGCTACGAACGTCTGTAAATAACTCTATATAGAACGGGGGTTCTACCTGTACTCAATTACAGTTGCTTTACAATTTTTAAGGACCAAAATGGTCGCGTCATGTATAGGTTAGCCAGCATCCAAATCCTCTCAATGAAACACTAGATTTGCTGTACTCTAGAAATAGTTATTAATTACTCGTTTGTTAATTTTTAACATATTCATGATGTAGCTATGAGAATGGTTTTAACTTGGTCCTTTTTCGTACAATCTTTTAATATCGCCAGACAGAGAAATTCTTTATTTAGTTGATCGATTATTATCACATGAAATGCACTCGAGTTTTATGTAAGGAATAGATACCTTTAATTTAATTTTTATACTTTTTACTTAACTATATGATACTGCTACTTTGTATTACTTTCAATAAAAATGGTTGCAGCTTTAAATCGAAGTGCTGTTAAATTTCGTTAACCCTATATTCCCTAAATATGCACGTTAAATTTTTATTTTTTATTCCGTAATGTATGTAAGGAAAAATATGCAAAATATGCTTTTAAAACTTAAAACAGTGACATGACCTACTTCTTTTACAAATGCGAAACTATTATTAAAATGTGAAATAGCTAGAAATGTTACAAATATATCTTTAATGTCGTATAGCGATATACTTCATATAGCTTAAGTACTAGCGATATTTATTTATATTGCTTCGTAGTTCACAACAGGTTATAGCAGCTTGTTTTTTGCGGACGCTACAAACATAAGCACATATGCTATAAATATGTTGAAGCTGACCTCTAAGATCCAGTGCGGCGAAGTGGACGGACCAGTATCGTCATTTTGTTAATTATTTACATAGCGTTTTTGTACATATCGCTTTAGTACGAACTGACAATCCAGTGATGACAGTGGTCTCATAAAATTGAACTAAAACAAATAAAATGAAATACATAGTGTTGTTAAGTTTCGCGTTCCTATGGAGTTATGCAGGTATTTATTTTGTTTTATAACGAATTTGTGGAATATAACAAAGGAATCGAGTACCGGCTTCTACGAGTACGAGATATGACTATAATCTGTCGGTCAGAGATCACGATCTTTAAACGTGTTTGAGCGTCTTTATTAATATTTTCCTTATAGTATGACGAGGACTTATTTTTTTTTAAGATTTTTTTCTGCTAATTATTGTTTTGGAAAACCCGAAAGTGGGGTGACATATATGTATTTAATGATATTATATTATTATGTGCATTAAGGTTAACCTACGTAATCGCCGAGTATAAGTGAGGATTTTCCTGTTAGCAAACAAGGATCGATGGTCGTTTGTTTATGTGTAATATTTCCTTATGACGCTAGTATAATAACTTATATGGATATAAAACATACTTTTAAGAATTTTACATAGTTATTTATTTTATACCAATTGGTTATTGACGATTCAAAATAGTTATTTGTTTTATTTGTAGTACAATGATCTTTTTAGATCATTGTACTACAAATGTAATACAAACCGTCTTCCTAAAATGGTCTATCAAATAAAAAAGATTTTTTAAAACTGACTTATACTATCAAAAACAATGCCTTGAAACAATAGTAAATCGATAATTTTAGCTGTATTATATAGTAGAGAATAGCTCTAACTTGTTGCTTGTCGGGTTTTAACTCGTTGCAAATAGCATTTAAATGGCTTTTCCTTATACGCATGCACTAATAATAAAATTTAATTGGACATCAGATTAATGTCCTGCGAACTTGATATTTTATTTGTTTTATAGCCAA
This sequence comes from Cecropterus toxeus, assembly GCA_018249875.1. Taxonomy (NCBI): domain Eukaryota; kingdom Metazoa; phylum Arthropoda; class Insecta; order Lepidoptera; family Hesperiidae; genus Cecropterus; species Cecropterus toxeus. The sequence continues at coordinate 3,755 of DWNE01001288.1, read as the reverse complement.
AACAATAAAATATTTCTTACTACCATTACCACACTTGATGTTAGCGTGAAAATTTTTTTGGATTTTGGTTAAAGGATGTGGGCTGACTGATATATAAGGCGACCATCTTAGTTCTCAAAAGTAGCAACACATATACGTTGCCACTTTTGCCACTATTTTATACAGAACTCATGTTCTATGAGGAGTTAGTTACAGATATCCACGGGAAACAGTAATCACTTACCATCAGGTGGATTGTATAATCGTTTGCTACTTTAATCATGTTAAAAAATACTAGAAAAATGTTGTCCTATTGATGATTCCATTTGATTTCAGACTCATCCTGTGTAACACCTCTCGGCCAAAAAAGCGAATGCGTCTCTCTATACAGCTGTCAACCGTTACTCACTGCGTTCGAGCAGCGCCCTCTGCCCAGTAATGTGGTCAACTTCCTAAGACAGTCATCATGCGGCTTCGATGGTTATGTGCCTAGCGTGTGCTGTGGACCTCTGCCTGCTGATCAGCCCCCAACCACTGTAAGTAGGCAGTAGCCTAACATACTATTTGTATCTTTACCCGACTGCGTCAGAAGGAGGGTAATGTTTTTCGAGCGTATGTATGTATGTATGTTTGTTTGCATGTATGTCCATTTCTTTGGCACGCGCTATAACCCAAACGGTTTGATCGATTGTAACGTATGACACATCATTAGAATCGTCTCAGTTTGCAGTGACACAGGCTATATAATTTAAAAAAATGGCGCCGGGAAATAGAGAAGAAGGGGAGGGGGGCGAGTTTTACTATTACATTAATATGGGTATCAAATGAAAGCTACAGAATAAACCAATCTAAAAATATAGATATTGAAATACTTTTATTTGTCTATTTTGACAAAAACACATATTAGCGTTAAATTAAATATATGTCTTTATGAACAAAAATTTCGTTATAAGCAGTCGGGCTTTTTGTTTTAATGTTCTTAACGATGTTACTTGTTATAATATGCGAGTAGCAGCAAATGTGCATACAATTCAACCGATGGTAATCGGCCACCGTTACATACACTTTTCAGACTTCTTTTTTCGTAACTAGCTGGAAACAGGTGTGGCAATGGTACTTGCCGAGTCGAACCAAAAAGACTTCTATCATTTTCAATGACCAGTTTGTCCATGGTCCATCTGGTCCATCAACCTCAAATGAGACTGAATCTGCATAGGATCGGCTACGAGTACTACTATTTATATTGAAATGCATTACCTACCATACAAGTGTTGAGGAAAAGAAGAGCGAAGAGCGAAGTGATAGACTTTACGCATATTTTCAAACTTTTGACGTCACGAAAATATTGTTAGGTTTTCTCATGATGTTATCTGTCATAGTAAAGCAATAATAATTAATTTTAGAAAATTTGATGATGCGTGCCTAGCATTCGAATCTCCGCCTCTCTATTGAGTGGCTGAATTTCAACCAGCTCTCTGCTGCATTTAAGTCTAAATACACATACACTAGCCGTGCTTCGCAGTTTCACACGCGTTTATTAGAGAACAATATATTAACAACAAACAAACATAGCGTGATGTTATATAGCCTAAAGCCATCCCCGATAAATTTACTATTCAACACAAAAATATATATTCAATTCGAACCAGTAGTTCCTGAGATTAGCCCGTTCAACCAAACAAACTCTACTGCTTTGTAATATTAGTATAGAGGTATAGATTTGTATTCTAATATGGTGAGTTATTATCGTAAAATATTTTGATAGAATTACTTAAATTAGTTATTAAAATACCCTCATTGTTATAATATAAAACCATGTAGAAAAATTAAATATTCTAATATTGTTGTTTAAGACTTCCTAGTTTTACTTAATAGATCCCGGAATATGACAACAGTTGCATTGAATGCCCGCGTGACGTTTGGCATGAAGCCAGTGACAGAGTACTCTATTTCAGTTCTGAATTCTCGTCACGCGGCTATATCTTTATTGCCTCGCTAATTTATTTATGTCACTGGGACATACAAACTGCGCCTACGTTTTACGAGACGAGTGAAGTTTACTTCCGCTGAGAAACTTTACTTCCTTCGTAATAAAGTTATACTTTTATTACGGAACTTCTGAAGTGCGTAAATAAAATGTGAATTTTGGTCAATGTTCGAGGAGTTTTTACGGAAATCCATTAAAAGTTGGAATAACGCTATGAAAACATTGAACTCCTTCAATTATCCGCAATAGAGCAGCAAGGAGGTGTATGTTTTACACCTCCCTCAGTGTCCCCACACTCTGAGGGATGTCTGAGAAACTGTTGTTTAACTTTGTGTGAAAAAAAGTTAAGTTTAAGTAAGCAAACAAGTTATGAAATGAAGTTGTTTTATACATTTAAAGCTATTGTATTCTTTCAATATACAAGCAAAAATAGTAATTTTTACAATAGTAGAATATATATAAATATGAATATGTACGAGTACATACATTCACATATGTAACGAATCGACTATGTATCATCCAGTTTTGGGGAATTTCATTACCGCGCAATTCAAAAAAATAAAACATTGAATTAATTTTTGGAAATTTAAAGTTTATATTGATTATTTTAATAAATTATTATTAGCAAAGTTCCTATTTCCCTAAACTAATAATTAATGAAATGGGTACCTTTTATTGACGATCATACAGGTTAATTGGATAAGTAGGTGCTTACCTAAATCGATATAGTCAATCATGTTATATCTTGTTACACGTAATTATTAGAGCAAGAAGATAATTATCTTAAACTAAATGAAGTACCCGTGTTTCGCTTCGTGACAAAAAATGGTTTTATTTGCTAACCGTTGGAGGTAATCGAAAAGTGATAAGGACTTTCCGGTTATAAAATTAAATGTTAACCTCGTATATGCCATCAAAAGTTTGCTGTTTTTCAGCGTTCTCTTTTTATTTATACCGGTATGGCGACGACCCGCGTGGCGGAGCGGTCACCATATCGGTTTGACGCGCAGTGGGTCCCGAGTTCGATACCCGACCAGACAGAAATATGAATGATGAGTTTAGATTTCTGTTCTGGGTCTGGGTGTTTATGTATTCGTCTTTACGTGTCCATGACACTCACGACACAGGAGAAAATCCTAGTGTTTTTTTTAAATTTAAAATGGAAATATGAAAGTCTGAAATCAAAAATTTATCGAAATGAAAAGTAGTATAGAAATGAAAAGTAGCCTATAGACTGATCAGATTAATAAGCTACATCTATGCAAAATTCTATGTAAATCAGACTAGTGGCTTGCATGATTGAGTACATTATTTTAAATTAATTAATTTAACACACAAACACCATCTCATTTTTAAAATCTCTTATTTAACTTGCAATGTTTGTATGCAAGTATGTTTGGGTCAAATCTTGCAAGCTAAATTTAACCCACTAGTCAGTATCCGATTGAGCTGATATTTAGAGCACACCTTTAGTTCTGATGACAATGCAATCATATGTAATCAATATTGTTATAATTCAAAAATGGCTGCCGCAACAAAATGGCGGAATACATATTTTTGTCCAACCAACATAATAAGGGTATCAAGTGTAATATATTAATTTGTAGAATTCAATACAGTACGGAAAAAACTTGGTTTTAAAAATACCTTTTTATATTAATTTATTATATATAAGTATAACATATTATAAGGTATCAATTACGCGATAATATTAGCTTCAAATCATATATTAATATAGAGCAGGGATGTAACGGAGGCATTTTTATCGGAACCGAAGTCGGAGTCGGAG